>DWIY01000066.1:0-19232 GCA_018248615.1 Erynnis brizo brizo
ATAGATGGTAGCCGATTCTCATACCTACTGAATGTGCATATAAAATTTCATAAAAATCGGTCGAGCCGTTTCGGAGGAGTTATATAAAACTGTGTCATGAGAATTTTACATATAAGATTATAAAATAGATTCCAATTTTAAACTTCATAATAGTTATATTATTATGTATTTTCATACTTTTGTTTAATAATAAAAATAACGCTTTGTATTCTATTCTAGCAGATTCTAGCTGCCTGAAAGGGTTCGGGCCAACACAAATGTCACACTGCCATATAACCACTAAACACTTGCCCTTGTTTGACATTCTGTATGGACATATGTTACGCAACACGTGTAACTACTTACTGGATATAATAACAACTTGTGTTTCTATCAACACTTCAGGATAAGTGCTTCACAAGTGCATGGCTTATGAATGATTCATAAACTTGCGGTAATTGTCTTTTAAAGGTACCTAATTCTGTCGTGTTTTATTGAATTTGTAATTACAAGTACCTACACATCTGTTTACAAGTGTTCGCGTATTCTGACTTCATGTTTTCCTTTTAAGAATAATTCTACTTAGATAAAAATAAAAGCCAATTAGTTATTACTAAAACAACGCTCAATAATTTTATAGAAAACAGTAAACAAATATCTTATTTCTTTAGCGCTGAACGTTTCTCTCTCTTTAAACATAGGAAACAAAAGACTGAACAATAAATAGAACAGCTGTATATAAATCCTCAAATAACTCTATTAAGATTTTGAATTCGCTTTGCGTTAAGTATTCTTGTAAGTAGTTCATTTTGAAACTAGAATAAGTACATTTATATTTAATGCGATACTAGTCTCGCAGAAAATCGAACGATCCGTTTTATGTCACATTACCCCTGTGTCATTCACCCCGTAGGCGTCAAGGGACCCTCACTTTACCCTTTATTCCTGGCACTGGGGAGATGATAAATCGGGGTCGACTTATGAAAGTAATGGTATTTTTAATTTGAATCAGTATATGACATACTTTGAAACATTTTGCCATTGTTGCGCTGGTCAATGATAAACACAATTTTTTATTATGAGCTCCGAAATTTTAATTAGGTACTTGTGTTAAAAAACACTGATACTTTTATGAACGTTATCGCAATTTCTAACTGAATAACAAGAAACATTCGAAATATCGTTTAAACCCAGAACAACTTAACAATACGTATCTGCCGAAGCCAGGAGTACCTAAGGAGTTAATTAGCTATAGGTACTTTGAAATCCAAATCAAATTACGATTCGACACGGTTCTACTTTGCTAATGGTCTGTACTGTACGTGTACAAAGCGGCTGTCGGAATTGCTATGAAGTTCCAAACGGGTGGCGCAATTAATGGACTCCATGAGGACGTTTGTTCGGCTCTCGCGTCTAACGGTTTCGAGCAGCTACAAATTACACAATTTACTGAATAGTTCAAATAATCCTCGTTCATTTGGGATTCCGTAATTAGAGGCATATATTGATGTCATTCGGTCTCGTTATAGAAAAGGGAATTTATACATTAGATGACATTCATTTACATATATATACATGACTGAATATACATAGGTTTGAAGGAATATCAGCTGTTTTAATCAGACGACATGGATCTTCAATAAATAATACATTTCAAATTAAAATTCCTTAATAACAGGGGTTTAATTTTATTTGCTAACTTTAACTTCTAAAGTTTAGTTTTTTAACTTAGCCACCGAACCGACCGACGTTTGGTGTGACGCGGTATAAAGAATTGGGCGTAATTTATTCTCTGAGTGAGATTTTGATAATAATTGTGAGTTATTCGTTAATTACTTTGCAATTTTGCATGCTAAGCAACAAGTAAAGCCATATCATTCTCTTTCTTTCTTTGTGCACAAACAGTGTTATGTAATTAGTCGGAAACTGTTTCGAAAATAGAATGTTAATTTGAAAAAGCCCCATAGTAAGTAATTTCCCGTAAAAGATTTGCCTTGGTAAGCCTTTGAACGCCCACCTCCCCGAACCAGGCGGTCGGTTATTAGGGACCCACTCTATAGAGAATATTGCTTCCAAGGGAGCGGAGATTAAATAATTTGTTTTTAAACTGATGTTAATGGCAAATAAGAACGTTCGAGGATGTTACGCTTAATTGGACCAATAATTTGTATTTATTTTTTTACAAATTGTTATGTAATACACATAACAATTAGTAATAAATAAAAACAAATGAGGAAACAATGAGAGTGAGAAATTATGTTTCCATATTTTCAATTTTCAACCACAAGTAAGTAGCTACCTTCATAATAATATTTTATGTTTTGAAATTCTAATCTTGAAAATGAATAATTACAACCGAAGAAGTCCCTAGAACTACTCTAGGGACTTCTTCGGCTGTAATAAAAATTTATGCCTGCAATAGTATCTACTTCTACCTACCTAATGTAGGTACCTATATTGCATACTAACAAGTAAAACGTGTATAGGTACAGGATGTTTGAAGTCGGGTGAATGGACCATTGAAAGCACATGGTGATTTATTTAAGTTGACTATAGGTCGCCGCCGCTGTTCCCTAGGCTATACAACAGTTTATAGCCAATATGGGCATAATGAAAGGTCTTAGTATTAAAGACTCTCTTTCGATAGCTTCGAAAATGGAGCTACATTAATTATGCCTGCTAATTTACGAGGTTTAATTTTTTTGTTAATTTAACTTGGTAAAAGAAGTCTTTTCTTTGTAGTAAGAATAAGAATCACTGACTTGTTTTTACCATTTATACATTTTGGTATACTTATAGAAAGACAGGTAAGTGTACTTGTAGCTATTTAAGCAAGGATGGCTTAAATATTAATTCTCATGAAATATTTATCTAGACACGCGGCAGCGTGTCAAGCCAAAGTTAATTTAACAACAGACAATGACACTGATTTTGAAAGAACTCTTTATGGCGGCATTGATCAATAAGTAGGTGTTCAGTAGTTAATAATTGTAGCATGCATGCCTTCATAAAAGCGAAACAAGATCATATAAAGTCAGTATTGAATAAATGCTGCAATTATCTCGTGACGTCAAGCAAAGGCCGGAGCTCCGGTTTCAATTACTTACTCGTGTAATTAAGTGCAACTCCATTATAAATATACATATATACCTATCATCAATAACAGAGCAATACGCTTGTAAGCCGCATTACTCACGTGAATAAATTAAAGCCGTTAATATAAATATGCACCCTTAAGACACTTGGACTCATTTTCATAACATATTATGATATTATAATATTATATCTTACTAATAAAATTGTATGCTACAGACAGACTGACTGAAAAACACTAAAAACACAAGTGTTTTTAAATTATTTTTAAATTTATAAGTAATATTACTTAATTATTAATAAAAACGATTAAGTTCCCTTCTTTAAAGTGAAAAATCTAAAGGCTTTATCGCAATTAAAATATTAGGTACTTTTGATCTCCGCTTTGAATCTTGAGCACTTTCAATAAAGCTTTGCACCCTTTTCATTGTCTGGTTTGTAACAAATTTAACGTATTTTTTACTTAAAGAACAATTAAATAAAGAGCTAGGTAAAATGATAAACAAAGAAAATATAAAGTAATATGCAACACTATCTTTTAACTCGATATATATAGTTGTATTTTATTTTACGAATGACTATTATATGTATTACATTACAAATTATAGATATGCATGTGCACGATAACTAAACGATTAAACATTACATAACTTAGGCGGATGCATTACTCGTATCCCACTCGGAGTTACGATCGTTTACGCAAACTGCACTTCGGCTGACCTTTGCTTCGACTGCATTACAACCACAGAATAAGTAATAGTACACGAATGCACCTGCGTCGAAATGTACTATACACATATCCATTTTATTGCATACCCTAATAACAGTTAGTATAAATTGGCTTTCGATCCGAGCGTACCTATCTACATATATAAAACAATACCCGAGCGCATGCAATTATAGCTGCATTAAATCTTTGAATGCGCAGTATGGTTTGAACGAGTATTTATTATGATGTCTGGAGGAAGGATTAAACTGGTATGTAAGTAGTTGATAGTGCTTAGGATGATTTGCAAATATGTAGGTACAATTAAGTAATACTAATGTCTCCACAGATATGATGATAATTAAATGGTATATTTATCAAATAGATAATTTGATAAAGTATTGCCTGTCACCACAACATAAGTATTTTACTATCTAAAAAAACAAAGAAGGCGGCTCTTATTAGGTACCTACTCCTTTATTTGAGGATCAATTTTAAGCTTTTATTTTTTTTTCCAAATTAAATTCTCAAAATTCAAAACCCAAATTATTAGGGTCTACCTGGGTAACTTTGAATCCAACTGTAAGCCACAGCCAAAAAAAATCAAATCTTTGTTGTTTTAAATATGGTAGTCAATGCCATAATATAATGACAAAAGTAACACAAAAAATAAAAGTTACCAAAAAATATTCAAAGTTACCAGAGTTGACGGTATCGCAATAGAACAATTTCGATAGATAAAATACCAAAACAAAGAGCGTTTAAACAAAAACTGAAATAAAATACAGACTGTTCGTACAGTGATCCCGTAGAGTACTTACGGCGGACGATAAATCATTCGTGTACAAGAACATAATCGACACAATCGCGCACAATTTCACAAAAACTTTCTCGTGCCACTAAAAAGAATACGAGTAACTGCTCGGCTAAGGCTCGGGTCGAGACGTACTGTGTTCATACGAGTTACGTGCCCGGGTTCCCGGTCCTACAAGTACAGGGTTGCCAGGATAGTGAACATATTATATTAGCATCTATAGTAAGCAAAAATAATAATGGCGTCTAAAACTTTAGCATATTATGTGAATACTTAAAGCTGCAATATTTTACTCAGATTTTGTTAAAACTTCTTAATATTTAATTTCATGTGAAACATATTTAGAACGATGAGGTTGGTTATAATAGAATTGAACGGAGAAAGATAAGGTGGGTTAAAATTTCACTGTAAATCATGGGGCTTCAACATGATTTACAGGTGTAAAACTTTAAATTTTTCTTTACTAAAAATGTATAATTTACGATCAATCTTATCACAGATTTTAACGTATATCGTATAATATAATGTCAAGTCGAGAAGACCTACGATATTAATTATCCTACCTATTGATCTTGTAAGATACTAATTATTTCTTATTGAAATTAATTTGTAAATATGAGTTACTCTAAGTAGATATTATTGCATAATCAGTCAAATCTATCTAACCTATGAACTAGAAGTAAATCCCATGTATCTGGCAGCCCTAAGGTACATTTATCTCAATCTGTGAGTAGCGCCGGAGGGCAAGAGTGCAACACGACTGGTGGGACCGGTCCCCGCGCCCCCGCCCTAGAACCGGTGTTCCTAGTCCGCTCCCTGCAGGCTCGCCTTTTAACTAGATTAGGTACAACCTCCATATACACTCCGATTAGACATGCGGTTACCGGCCCGCTTCAATATCCGATCGCTGTATCAGAACGCCGTTTATTTCCATTTAATGGACAATAAACCCAATACAATCCAGCGATAATAATGATTAATATTGCGATTAATATCTTCGCGTTCATACTAACATTACGTTCCTAAAGCACTTAAAACTGATAAACACATGGAGGCAGACATTAAATTTGGATCTGTCCCAATTCTCTTTATTTAACGTCTCGACTGTCTCTATAACTGAGGGATTAGGTAATTAATCTACGTGAACGTTGACGCCGTTGAACACTTTTCAACGACGTCAACGTTCACGTAGATTAAGCGACGTAACGAATTATTGACGTGACGTAACAACAAATCAAGTTCCTTTCTAAAAATTATTACATACTTAGTTGTCATCGAGTTTGAGATTAATATCGTTTAACTAAGCGTCGGTATAGTAAAGTCATCAATTAAGAGCTGTCGTAACATTACGAAGGTAACGTCGCAAGTAAAGGAATTGTGCAACGGTCTCTTAAATGACGTTGACCCGGCGCAGAGGCTTATTAAATCAAAACAAGAGATCATCATAATAATACCTATAATGGCGCATCTCGAATGCGGCGGGCAATTACCGTAAATCGGAACGCAACAGTGCCGTGACCGCAGCCACTCCGCACAATTTGCATCCTCTCCCTCCGCGCACCGTAAATAAATTTTGTGTATAATTAAAGCTTAATTAATTGAGATTCTACTTAATTAACACGTTTAATACGCCAATTGGCATCAGAGCCGAATGGTCAGTATGCTCGAGGCCCGTTGTGTGAAGAAAAGATACCTATGCCCAGCAGTGGGACAGAATTAAGACCTTTTGAATATTTCTAGATTTACAGATGTACAAAAGTAAAGAAGAAGCATGCTTAAGATTAGGGACATTCTAAATAGTCTAAGTACTTCTCGCTCGCAAATAAAAGCAAACATTTAATCGTATAACGTGAGCAACCAGCGACCATGTAGGTATATGTGGTGTGGTTAGGTAGTACGTTGTCAGATGAGATTTATTCACGTAGCCCGAACATGCGGTGGGCGGGCGTGGGACGTAGACGAGTCGATGTAGACGCTCGGAGCGCAGGCCGCCTCGGCGTCGTTGTTGCGTCTACCAACTATTTAACTCCGTATTTGGAACGTTATTACCTTTCACGGAAATATTTTTACTCGCCCGACCAACAATGGCGTGAAATATGCCATCACCTGCCATTTAACTCGCTACGTTTACGTTACGTAACTAATGCAACGTGTTAGTTACATACGACGCGACGGTTTTTGAAACTAACAAACCGTATCGTGTAATTCGAGGAAAGGGCCACTGATAGCTTTTTATCTAGAAATTATTAAGAAAATAGCGCCATACAAAAGATTCCAATCAAGGAGTGAATGTTTATAAATAGCGTCTCCTCGGTCGCTTTTATAATACCGAACAAAGGAACAATAACGACCAACAAAGAAGTTAGAAAAGAACAAAAGCAAACATCGAAGCGAGTCAAACGAGCTGTTTCCTTCCAAGGCGATGTAATAACAATAACAATATGGCCGACTTTTATGCGTGCTCGACTCGACTAATGATGCGCGCAACTGATCTAATTCCGGACTCGAGTTTAGCGAATTACATCTGTTTTTATGCCGGAAATTATCATACGCAACCCCTAGGAATTAACGGTCAAGTAATCTGAATGTGGGAAACAGAGACGGCGATGGGTAGCCGACACAGGTGGGAAAGAGAGCGTCCTTATCGGGGTGTGGCTATCAGTAGCTACTTTGTATGCGCTGCGAGCACCAACATAGTTGCACGCGAGTGCATATAATCTACGTATGTTTATATCATACGAATGTGTGCGTTAAACGGTCGTGCGCATGCTATTTTATGATAATTATCTTCCCTATTCACTGGTGCAGAAGAGATTGAAGCGTAACATCACATTCACGAGATAAAGATAAAGATAAAAGATATTAATCGAGTACATTCAAATTTAATTGCACTACATTACGTTTACCGCATATGAGTAAAGACCAACTCAAAAAAAAATTAAAATCACGTGAGCATGTAAAGAAATAATAAGGAAGTTGACATGACTAGCAAAGTAGAATTAATTTTAATAGAGCCCGTCTATGCCAGCACCGCAGCAGGTGCGTTACGTCGTAAATGTCAATGACCAATGCTGCTAATGCTAGGCGTAGTCGAACAACAATGAATCATGTAAAATATGTACCGGTACCGGCGGCGTCCGTCGCTGCGCGATGCACACCGGCCACAAATCACCAAAATCACTTCACGATGTCACGCGGAATATTCAAAATTGGTGAGTCGAGTGACGTTAGTGTGGTGAAAGGTAGGATGCGTCCCGTAAATCGTTCCGAGTAACTAGTAACCAAGCGTAGTGGTATAGTGGTGCCGGCGCGGGAGAATGGCGCAAACTGGAGCCGCCAGGGGAGCGCCCCGCGGCCCGCCCCGCCCCCGCCGCCGCCCGCGAGCGTTGCGGCCCCGCGACCCGGCCACCAGACACGGGCTTGCATAATTAATTAGACTGACTTCACACTCCCAGTCACACACATTGCACCTTCCGCGCAATGCAAGGTCATCGTTTTTGTTACACATAATTTATTGGTTAATGGCACAATCACTTCTAATTGGAACAATAAATCGAGACACACCAGTGTTTACTATTTCAATGCGATTCATTAGAAACCTGATGTTTTTTAAATGGATTGTGAATTCAATGATGGCATTGAATCGATCCCAAGTGTACACGACATAAATATTCATTGCTATTAACTGTTGTTCTTATAGAATGAAAGATGATAATTATGAGATATTATCCTGTATAGTAATGAGTTTCGTGTTTAAAACACGATAAATCGATTTCTTTTTGAAAGTCTAATGTATACCTATCTAGAGTTTCAATTGAGTTAAGTGATTGTCAGTCACGGCAGTGAGCTCATTCGAATTTCATAATCCGCTGTCAAACCTAAAACTAGCTGTCATCCAGGTCAAAACGAATATTAACCTTCAAACAAAACAAGAACAAAGTAAGTAGGTAGTGAGTGGCACGTTGAAACAGAGCCTTCAGCCCCCGAAAGGAGGGGGGTGGGGAGTGGGATACGCGGGCGCGCCAGACGAATCCCGGCATCCCGCACTTGTCGCGATCGATAACCGTATCCGCTGCACGGGAACTCGTATTAACTAACTCTCTGATGGAAGTGGAAAGTCGGCCGATGTTGTTACAAACTTTACCGATTACACTTGCTCGACAAACTCTCTCCCTCCTCACTCTAAATACATCAACAACCGTATGTAATAATATTGATACTCCTCTAACCGATAACAAAGCGTATTGTTACGGACGCGAAGAACAATTGCATGCACCCAAGTATTTACAGTGTCAATGTGTAGACAGCGTGACGGGGCAGAATTTGCAAGCGTATCGCTCGTATCTTGCGTGAAATTTAATTAAACACGCGTTAAGGGATCTTGTTTGTGTGAGGAATATTTGAATGAAATAGTTTAAATCTACTGTTACGTCGAGAAATATTATTAATATACCCAAATGAAACTTCATTTAACGAAAATTGTTATGATGTACGACATCTAGCGTTAGCAATGCATGTTTCTATTTAATTATACAACAAAATCATAAATAATCCAATAATTTAAAATGCAACTATTCAACATCACTCTACACATGCTACATGGGGCTACAATTGGAACTCAAGGTAGTGAAATACCCATCGACACGTCAATTTACACGAATATGAAGGACGTCCCATTCCTACGAGCGATGATAACGGAATAAAATGCAAATAACAGCCATTAATCATCGTTACATTGTGAAAGAAATGACTCGGGGCGAACAAAAAACTTTTATTTATTCCACTCAAGTCCGTTGACGCCGGCATATTCGTTATAAATCGTAGATTTAAAATTCTGATATCAGGATTAGCAGTTAGCTTTTAATGCGTTTAACGATTAATCTTTCAATTGGCGTTTACATAGTTTTGAATTTTATATTTTAGTGAAAGGAAATCTTAAATTAATGTTATAATACTTGTGTAATGTAAGATCAATGATAATACATTAGTAAAAACAAGTAGGTATAAACACGAAGCCAATTTCGCTGTAATAGGAAAAGTTTCGATCGATTCGCGCGGTGACTCGCTCACAGCCACGGAACGCATGTCAAGTACTATAAGAGACTACAATTGCATAATTATGTTTATTAATATATTTTCTCCTCTCCTACGATTCTTCTATTCCTTTTTACCGTTTCAGTGATTTAAATATTACAGAGATTGCAACATTTTTATAATCGGCAATATAAACGGGAGTTTATGCCATCAACTATTAACAATAATTTATTGGAATTAGCCACAAGGTGGAAGCGTAGTTTTTGGCGGCTCTCCAACAGAGATGGTTTCTCCGAATCGTTATTGCATTTGCAAGGCAGGATGACTTCCTTTACGTCTATTTGGATAATACAGAGCAGGCATAATTTATATGCTGCGATACAATTAAAATTACTATACTACGTTACTAATAATAAAAAAGGTATTTGAAATTGAGTACACAAGAATATCGAAATAGGTAGGATTTATCGGAAGACATACTCTTTGATAAACTGGCATGTAAGAAAACTGAAGCGAAACAAAAATAACATAATATACAAAACAATTAAGATGAACGTAAAGCAAAAACAACAAAGTAATTACGGGGTAGTAAAATGTTTACGTAATTTATGCTTCGTCCAGTGAAACGCCGGTTTTTCCTAAACGACTTAGAGTGCAATAAAGTCATTAAAATCTAAATTTCAACTATAACGTATCATTTAACGATGCCAATCGGGAACACTAAAATTGAAACAATGCGGATATTTTGCTACTACTATCCGGAATTAGCTTTTGAAATATGTTCTTCGTAAAATTTGCAACAGCAGATGACGTAATTTAAGTATCTGAGGAATATTTACGCGAAGTTCTGCCATAGTGGAACACCTGCGCCAAGTTTTCGCGGGAATGTAATTCAAAAAGTCTTTTATAATACACTTTGTAGACTCTCATTTACTTTCAAGAGGAACATGAGCGCTACATGGACTGGGATTACGATTCAGCATTTCGCTCGCTAATGAAAAGAGACGCCATACCCTCAGAACAGTAGTAGCAAAAATGTGGATGAATAGTACTGAAATGTAATCCGCAAATCGATAGTCTCGACTCGAGCGCTTATACTGCTTCTGTTACGATGCCATGCGTAGATTTCGCAAGATGAATTGTTTAAGGATTCTAAGCCCGGCGCTTGTCTCCGAAGAGGGTCGCTGAACCAGACAAATTGCCGATGAGAACAAGCTCCCCTTGTGACAAGCGGCGCACAATGTTCGGCTTAATAGCATTATTTTGCAAAATGTACGTCCAGTTTAATTCCTTTGGTTCATGAATAATAAAAGAGAAAACATAAAAGAAATGTAAAGCGTACGTTACATTTGGAGCATCCTAAATAAAACATTGATTTAAAATCGAAATATTGAATAAGTAATGACGAATTATGATAAAACTCACGAAGATCCAAATCAAACGCGTCCTAGTTCTAGTGAATGAGTTTCACTCAATGCAATGATTTCTCTGGTGGCCGTGGGATTATATGGCGGACAAGATCTGATTGGGCTGGCAAATATGAACAGATTTGAGTTATAGCCAAGAGCAATGGGCGCATACGGAATGGCGCATGGCGTTATCGACTATTGTACGGTGGGACGTGCGTGACTTACCTACATGTAAACCTAGTAAGTACCATTTTATGATTTTGTTAAAGATAATTGGTGTCTTAAATAGTATAATTATGACGATTTACGTACATACGTACCTATTTCGTTTTATGCTGGAGAAACATACCTACACTGAAAAAGTTTTTAATGTATGACATAATTTTAAATTTAACCGACCCCAGCAGATTGGATTTGAATCAAATTTCAAAAAGACAAGCAAGTAAAAAATAAGTCGGAGACTGAAAATTTTATAGCGAAATAGAGGTTTTAAAAGCTATTTCTACTTGCTCATTAAAACTGATGTTCGTGAAAGAGAGTACCACCACTAACTGCTTATTCAATGATTTGTTAAGGCATATTATCATTACTAAAATCGAACAAGAAGAGTAAATATAACGCCATCATTGATATCTTTTTTTTTTACAATTTCAACCCTGTATACAATTTGAAAAGGTATGCATCAAGAGTTCCTGTTTCTACGTACCGACAGAATACCGTAATGGACCAGTGCGCAATTTCCTTTGTCTCCGTGCTATGTAAATTCCATTCCCTTTGTTACGTCGATGTCTAGTGTCTTTTATGAAGGGTGCCCTATTTATGCCCGGAGGCATTAAGTCATCGTAATGACATAATACAAAGGAAAGTAATGGACAACTAATGCGAATATGAGATGAGTCCGCTTGCTAATTTGTGTATTTTCGTTTCAGATTTCACTGTCTATGGATTATAAAATGTTATAAAAGTGTTTAGTGTAACTTAAAAATTCTCAAAATCTAAAATTTTGTTAATTTACGTACGAGTGTCTACCGGTACCTGTTACCCACCCATAAATCATGGTTAATCGCAATTACAAAATAAATAAAAATAAACTTTCATATCACACACAGACTGTTAATAATTTTAAAATATCTTATTTCATAGGGAACATTTAATAACAATCCTTACTAAAAAAATTGTCTTTACTATAGCGAAAGCTTCTTTTGCTGAATACAGTATTCAAATTAAATCAAAATGTATGTTTGCCTAAACTTTTGTCGTGGAAACGGGTACTCTTGGGTAGTAATTTGAAGGTTAGATATATCGGAATATAAAACTTATTAACAATTCAAAGAGTAGGTATTCCTTCTGACAAATCCTAACTGTCCTTGCTCGAGGTCGGAACCTTGAGCTCGCTTGAGGTCTTCGAGTCCTTGAGTCTTTGTCTTATTCTAGTATAAACAGTATTTTAACTCAAAGGTTTATATTATTTATCAGACTTTAATAAGCTTATTTTGAAACAATATAATACAAAATAGTACCTCGGTAAATTTGGGTTACTCAAATAGATTTAATATGTACCTACATAGTCGTATTTGTACCTCGTACATACTGTATATATGTATTATATATAAATTTCGATGCTAATGTTATCTGACATGCATACGTTTTTGCATTTTAGCGGAAATCTGAAACTATTAAATTTTAATATCAGTAAACAATAACTCTGAATAATTATTTACTCAGTATTGACATAATGCTTGACTATAAGAATTCATTCAACAATAACACAAGCATATTATTATGTTTATTATGTATTGAACAAAGATAACATAATACAGATAGGTAATAAACATATTTCAAATCATTACCCGCGACGGAACGGAGACAGTTATTATGCGTTTGGGGTGAGATGGTGTTTGTGTACATTTCGTTGTTTTAATATCTAAACTACACTGATCTAAATAGTGAGTGGTCCATTTTATTAGGTTCTACTAGTGTTAATTATGTTGGACATAAAAATAAACGAAACTTTTTTGGAAACCAAAATTACAAACAATTAAATCTCCCTGCAATTTTTTATTTATTTAATATTAAACTCAAGTAAGAATACCGTAGTCCCTGTGAAAAGTGCGCGACATCATTCCAAAATTAGAAACGGGCTAGACTTGTTTATGAGCTAATACCGAAAGCTAATTATCTCTACTTGTGTACCCCGAGGAGCCAGTCCAATTTAGATTTCCAAGAGAAGTTTCCGAGCGGACAGCCTATTCCACTTGGAGCCAATTCAAACACCCTTCAATTAATATAAAACAGTCGAAAGCATTGTAAATTTGTGATCCGGTTTAATTTTATTATCTAAAAAACTAACTAACTAGGTTAACTAGAAATACATAAATACGTAGTTGTATTTGTCCTTGCTGAAGGACATATTTGAAGGAAAAAGAATGTTGGCACGAAAAAACTATTAAAATATTTTTTAAGTAAATTTAATTACATAAATTACACTTAACATTTCAAATACGCCGCCAGGAATAAGAAAAGAAAAGAAAGACAAGCTAAGTTTGTAATGTATCATCTAAAATTCCCCAAAACTTTGTTCATGTTCATTCCAATGACATCAAGGATTGATCAATATGTACCTATGGCGGTCCTGTAGTCATTAAAACTTGTTAATTTAATACGGCAACAAGCTGGCTAAGCTGGCTTAGTTCAACTTATTATTGAGTTTACGGTTCCAAGTGTTCAGTGTTTCTACACTAATATTCAGACGAACTCCAACAGTGCAGAAACTGAATCGTTTAGAGCAGTAGATCATGGTCCGTATGCGACAGTTATACTTGCTTCGTGAAATTGTTGGGAGTTCAAAACTTAGATACGAATATTCAGTGAATGAATAATACACATAATTGATAATGACTGTTGGTTTCTAATTTAGTTCACTAATAAAGTATGTACATAATAACGTAGTACTCGTAAGTATAGAAGAAATATAGATAACTTTAATTTAATTAGGACAAAGAAACAGATAAGTCAATACCAGTTACAGTCTATACATAACTCATTCTTATTATGTTAACAATAACCATTAAAAATAAATAATATTCAATGCGTAACGCATTTATAAATATGACATATTGTTTCTTAAATAGGGCTTAAGTGTTGTTTTAAGTGTAACCTAATTATTTAGGTTGTTCTAACGTTGTTTGAAAATTGATTAGGTGAAGATACCTATACCTACTAAATTATTTAGCTAGTTTTCACGTAGCTAGAGTAGTGTGGATAAACCTATTAGTCATTTATGCCGTATTTAGCAGAACCAGGCGCGGTGGCGTCCAGGTTAAAATCGGTGTATGCGTCACCAGCCGACGACCTGCCACCACTCGCATACAAACGAGCTGAACTAAGATAAATATTAACAGCCCGTGTTCATATCACATATTAAAATTTAATCATTTGTAGCTGTAGGCTGTAGCTACAAATAGAATTAAAGTAGGTATTACCTATTTAAATTTCAGATAAATACTAATGTTTTCGTACATAAGTGTTTTAATTTTTTTAGTGTGGTTCTTAGGTTTTCAAATTAATTTTCAAAGACGTTTGACCGTCGCCTTAGGAAAATTAAGTTACAACACGTATTTGATTGCTTACAGAGCCGTCATTTTTCGGTCATCAGCCAAAAAGTTCAAATAAAGACTTCCACACGTTTTATGTATTTTATAATTTTATCTCCCAGTTGTCAACAGAGATATAAACGTAGAAAATTATGCGAGGGAGTCACCTTGACGCCTCAATACGAGATCAATGTTAAAACGTTTTGACCGCGATCTTTTTATGTCTTAAAACGATTCTTTTTATGAACCGCACCGAGTCAACACCCACACCAAGGCTGCCTACTTTTTTTTGCGTACACATGCCCAACTTTAGAATAAATAAACCCACTGTAACACGTCCAAGTGATAAAAACAGTATAACAAAACATTCATTATTCAATTCGATGAATATTTATATTTGACTCTTATTAACTGACTGGATACAAAAACTTGTTTAAAGGTTATAAATATATAAAACCTATTTACTTGAAATTAATGCGTTTTTGAAAAAATATAAAAATATTATGAAATTTATTATAACTTATTTCGGCTAAATGTATTAGGTATAACTATGATGTTTCTTTAATTTTACTGACCATGAACTCCAAACCAAATTTTGACATATTCTTTTTTAGGCACTTTTCGCAACATACGAAAACATTATTTTTTATATTTTAATATTTCTTTATGTCGTTTTTATTAAGCAATAAACGGAAATAGTAAGTAGTGACCGATTTAACCTTGAAGAAATCTTTTGTTTTACGTCTATATCAAAAGGTCACTATTATCAGCACGTAACCAGTCAGTATGCCAGTAAAGCTGTTATTAATTAAGGTGACTTCTAAAAATAAGACTTACCTGAAGGTTGGATCGCGATCGCCTCGGCATCACCCCGACCACCTCTCCTCGCATTATGGACTCGATAACTGAAAGATAAACAATTGTTTTTAATAACTTAGTCAGTGTGCTTCACTATAAGACGATAAATATTTTATGTGTAAGGAGCGAAGTCAGTGTGTAGGAGAGCAACATACATATCAATATCTCAAGGAACTATTGGTTTAAATATTGCACTTGATTGTTCGAATAATATATGGAATGTAAGTCAATAATTACGATGTGTGGACGAGTTGCTAAGACTGAAGAGTTAATTAAGGTTAAGGACAAATCGTTTTTGTCTATATTTGTGTATATCGTTTAGATAACTATTTTTGGTTTTAAATGAATATTTGACTGTATGAATACAATATAAGTTTAAGCCGTATTTAATTTACATTTCAACAGTTCCATTGGAGTGAGTTTATTTAATCAGTCACATATTATAACACAAGCCGACAGAAAATTTATATAAGCGTCTTGCGAATATTGATTCAAGTGTTAATTTATTTGCATTTTATGTATATTAAAATGTTTTGTGTAAATTTATATAAACAAATAAGACTTGATACATTTACCTATAGATGTATAAAATTATATTCGAACATTGATTGAACTTAAGGTAACTTGTCTACAAGGCAAGTAGCTTTAACTAGTTTTATTTTTTTATAATTCGCATTTTAGCATAAATGTTGGTTGCATAAAGCAATAAAGGTTGGTTGGTTACCTTTACTTAAAAATTCCATCGAAAAACATTCAACAACGAACCTGCAACACAAATAGTGTCAACGCACATGTGACGAATGTAGGTACAAGATTATAAGGTACAATATTGCTTAGGCGTTGTCAGTTTTTGTGGGGCTTCGTGCATCCAATTATGCATTCAGTAAGCTCCATTCTCCCGTTACAATATAACAAGATGTTACACGTGCGGGCTTGCGTAATGTTATGATTATTGCTCGCTCAATTGTTAAACAATGGATTGATTACACATCAATTACATACGAGTGTGTACTAGAACGCGAGATAACGTGAGTTATTTTATACAAGTACTTGAAATATTTATGTTCGGTCTATGCCGTGTTTTATAAGGCCGTCAACTATGTTACTGAAAGCAGTATGTATAATTTCTAATAAGGAGTCCCATAGACTTTATCGAAATCAATTTTTTGTACGCCCATTGGCTCAAAAACATGAAATTGTCGTCATTCACATTATTGCTAGGTTTTATAGAAATTAGTTCATATTCTCACCGCATCATGGCGAGGCGCGCATAAATTCCAGTCGAACTTTACCCGAGTAGCAGACAGATAGCCCCTAGCAGCCTAGCTCATTTCGAAGTTATACTCGCTCCACGGCTCAACAATATTGATGTTTACAAATGCGCGTTAATTATAACACAGTAAACATATTCGATTACGGTGTTCTGTTTCAAAATGCATTGTAAGCAGAACGCATTTGTAAACACGCCCGTGATTGCTTCGTTAACGTATGAGTTTTAAACTACATTTTATAATAAACTTTCAAAGTTACTATTATAATAGATGAAAAACCAAAAAACCAGACACACACGAATGTAATAGCACTTTTCAAATTGAAATCCATCGAGCAGTTTAGGTTATAGGGCGTGCCAAAGAAATATATAATATATACGTATAAACGAGTAGGTAATACATAATATTGCATACATTCTAAAAATATATTATGATTCTGGTTTAGTCGAGTAACGTGAGGTTAGGTACCTATTTCTACATTTTTAAATCGATTAGGATAAATGTTAACTATAATGTCTAGCGTTACATAACTGACAGCAAAATATAGGTTATAGTAGTCTGGAAACTGAAAATGATTGTTCGCACAGAAGCCTAGATAAAATAACAAAACATAATAGAAATAACGTTTATTCTGCGAATTTAATCTTAACACACCTGAACAAAGAATTACAGAATTAATTTACTGTTGGCTGGCACTTGTTGTTTGCAAGTTATCTCGTAGGTAGGTAAGGTACACGATACGATTTTACAAAATTAACCATAACTAAAATTAAAGTAGTATAAGAACATTCATAATTACACATTATTTCTGTCAAATCCCCTCGTTTCCATCCTTTTTTGCGTTCCTTAACAATTTTACTTTTGAGGCGTGCAAAAAGTCAGGGTTTTATATTATTTAATGAAAATCACGCTTTTTGAGAACATTTTCAAAGGCATGTGAAGTTCACCAACCCGCATAATGCCAGCGTGGTGGACTACAGCCTATATCCTTCTGATTGTGAGAGTCTGAGAAACCCGAGTCTGCAATGGGTCACTAATGAGATAAAGACAAATTACCTCCATCTCCCAGCAGTCGCATCTGGACCAGAGAGGGGTCCTCGCTGTGTTCTTCCAAGACGGTGTCATCCGTCACAGTCAACTCCTGGAAAAGAAAAGATAAATTCAAGTCAATTTGTTTAAATGATGGCACAGCGACAAGTAAAGAATTGAGACATAAAAACAGGGAGTTGTAAAAAGAAATACTTAGCTAATAAGATGTATAAGAATGGAAAATTTTATAAGGTATGTAACGTTGTAAAACTGTAATAGCATGAGATGTATTACCTACATAGTTTTAAGGAAATAATCTAGTAAAAATGTACTTTTGCTAGGGTTCTGTATCATACTCAAATATTAGTAGGTATAAGTAGGCAAACAGGATCTTCAAAATTCCTATAAAAACTTTCTCGAAACAAGACCCCTCAAGTCTCAAGAAAACATACCTAAGTACCTCGAGATTCATGTGGTTTTCAAGCATTCTTTAAATATGCATGTGAATCTACTTTTGAAGTTACCAACTAGGTACCTTCACCCACTTTGAGCACGTCAGTAAGCAATATTACTGACAGTAAAGTACCAAGTTTTGATTCGATCGTCAAGTAGTAATTTACATATTTACCGCCGCATATCTAGCAGAACAGAAAGTTATTTGGTCTTCATGCTCGTACATCAAATCTTGGAAATTATTCAATCACTACTTCTTTTTGGCATAAACAAAAGCATACGTCATGGTACAACACCCACAAACCGATGTCGGACAATCAGCACAAATTCGACAATAGCAGGGCAGTATTCGCTGGGTGAAGTTGTCGATAAACATGTCGTCGAGCCAAAAGACGAAGTTGTTCGCAAACTTGAGAGAAACAAAGAGAACTCGAAGAAAGTTACTTGGGTAAACGGAAAGGAGACGGACGGGGGGGTTACTCAAAACTTTTGACGACTTGGACAAACTCCGGTACCTACTCGCTAATTCGCAGTATAAATTTGTTTAACGTCTCAACTTTTTAACTGTAATTACATGGCAAAGTTCAAGATAGATTGAAGTGAGTACTTATTTTAGAAACTCAGACGAAGAAGCACCGAGTTTGATGTTTAATAGAAATCATTATGAGCCCTGTGCCGCTTCACATTTACATCCAAATCTTAATAACGTATCCTAGTAACAGTTAAAATCTTAATTAATATCTAACTCAACAATATATGGCAACAATAATTGTACATAATTATTATATTCAATCTGGAGTGTTCAATAGTAATTGAATACCTTAATAATTGAATCGAACAAACAATTTAATCAGACATATTTTACCGAATTATCACTTTCCTGATTATGTTCATAATCATGAAATTCCAACAATTAATTTATACTTGCCAATTAATATTAGTCGCAAAATAATTGCTTCGTAACTGATTTAGAACTCGCAGTAGGCCAGCGTG
>DWIY01000067.1:0-19202 GCA_018248615.1 Erynnis brizo brizo
TAGAAGTACATAGAAATTAGAACAGATATTTTTAGTAAATTATAGTCGAATATCGACTACTGGGCGACCACTAGTATGAATACTTTGACGATAGTGTTCCGACATTGATATCTTATGAAAGATTGCGTAGCGTAAGTAAATAGACGTAGGCATACACAGTTTACACATAGAACGATAGACAAAAATGCCTAAAACTGACATTGTAGCTTTTACGAGTACCCATTAAAGCTACCTAGTATAATAAAAATAATATGCAATTGCAAGTGCATTGCTGTATCAATCATTCCCTAACTATATCCTATATCACACTCACATACATGAGAGTGATATTACCTAATGAGCTATTTGTATGAAGTTGAACTCAGTTTAACCGAATCTAAATATCTACCCCACCCACACAGCCGTTCTATTTATTTCCAATGTCTATAGTTAAGCCCAAGCAAATCATCTTCAACAACCTTACACGTGGCAAATAGAGTTTGAGAGCTATACGATTAGGAATGTGATGGCAAACAAGAATGTTGATTTACGAGGGTAGAGGAGCGCGTATGTCACCGTAGTGCCGGCGTCATCTCGCTTGCTCTAGCTATGGTAGAGATGTTACGGATTTAGGTTCGGATCTGGATACAAATATAGAATTAAACTATTGACACATTCATTACAATAGACGAATATTTAACGATACAATCCTATGAATCATTCATTGATATAATACCTACTATTGTTATTCTTAATGCACACTCAATTATAAAGGAACACAGAATACAGGAATCGAATACACAATACATAAACGTTCAGATTAATTACTGAGAAATCATGGGTAATATTTCGGGGAAATTTTATTTTTGTAGAAAAAACATTGGGTAGGTACATACCATCGTCGATAACTTACACATGAGGTACAAGTTTTAATAGTAAAGTAGACAAAAAGTGTTGCCAAACATCTATGTAGAAAAATCATAACCATGTTTATATAAACCAACACAAAAATATACGAGAAAAAAATGATTAAAATCTACAACAAACTTATTCACTTTCACGGCTTCATTTACGATTTCGGAAATATTTTATTTCCGATATCCGATAGCTTTGGATACGATAACCGAACCCTAACATCCCTGATTCACGTCACAGATAAAAAATGTGTTTGCCTTGCCACGTATGAGCAAACTGGAGTTGGATAAATTATTGCTATTTCGAGAATATCCATAGATTGGTGCGAGTACCTACTGTACGAGAGGTAGACACCTTGATGTACACCAAATATTTTTGACACACTTGCATTAATACGAGAGAAAATATGTTTTATAGCACAGTGTGACATAAACCGGTACTTAAGCCACGGTTTTCGTTAGTTAGTTAGTAAGTGCCAGACGGTTTCTGCACTAGACTAATGTACCTACTTCGCCAAATTGCGAGCAAAGAAGCGATACGCGCTTCTGAGATTTTCTCGGAAATTGCAGTTGAAACTTATAATGACATCTCTACTTTTTATTGTAAAGATAAGTGTTTAAACGGGTTCAGCATCATTTAAGTATAACATTTTTACTACATATTGTACCTTTATAAATAGACGTAAAACCAACTATGAAATGAAAAAAACGTAACAACATTATAATAAAATCTCCACATTTTTGAAAAGATCTGAATTCTTAATGAAATAGGTAATATTCCATTTTTCATATTCCATACCTTAGTCTAATTTTAATACCTAGAATAAAAGCATTTAAAGGAAAGTATCTATCTAGTCTAATTCGTAGAATAAAAACATTAAATTACGTAACAACCCCCGCCAAATGTTCGAACGAAATTTGCGAACGAACGTATGGAAATGATAATATAATTGAAAAGTTTGAAGCAACATCAGTCCAACTTCCTCACAATCCATCAAACATGGCGGTGGATGCAGTAAATGGCAGAGTTGCTGCTCTAATGTACTTCGCCGGATTGCGAGCAACTAAGCGGAACGCGCTTCTGACTTCTTCTGGGAAAACTGGGTGCGTCGCTATCACATTAGACTTTTACTTTTAATCATCTATTAAACTATAAGAATGCCGTACATTAATAATTAGTCGTAATTCTTCCCTTGTACCTGGTAAATTCCATTTACTCACGTACTCACCTGTACCGCTCAGAAATGACGGCATAGTGCTCAGAGTTATTTTTTGATATATTAACATCCTTCTAAGCGTTATTCACGTTGGTTCATTTCACAGGTTTTTTTTTTGTTCATGGGACTGTAGTCTATAAATAAAAGAGGACTTTTTCTTAAGTAAACATTTATAGACCCTTTAATGCATTTACTTTGTACAAATGAGTGGAAAATGTTGACTCTCCGTGGAAATTGCTCTCCTTCATCTCCCACAAATAGATTTCATCATAAATACCGGAAAACTTCGCCTTGATCACCTTCACCCCACTTGACATTTAAAGTTTTTTTCAAATTTATTTTCCTTCCAATTTAGAGAACGACGCATTTATATCCACAAATAGATGTACATGTACAATTAAGAGCTTAAAAATGATTGCTAAAGCCCAAAACTTTTAAATGTTTAGATTCCTAATTAAGGGTTCATTCGATAGGTATTGAGTTTGGTTGTATAACCCTCAACTGATAGTCTGTATTACTGAATATAGGCACATTAAACCTATTTATAATTGACACGGATGTAGGTTTATGATCTTCGCCTGTACAAAACTGAAATTTAATAGACTTTGGAAATTCGGAGTTGGAAAGTCATCATGGGTGGAGCCACAGATTTTCTTAAGAAAACATTTTCATTTTTATCTTTACATATTTGATCTTTGTTATACATTCTAGATTATTTTTATATATTGCATTTAATTTTGCTTTTGTTTCAGGTAAATCATGGAGTGGGTCTTGCGAAGCCCTCAAATACACAGTACTTTTAGTAATCTTGGATTTGCACATCCAGATGGATATCACGTAAATGAAAACTGCAATGGTAAGTGAAAAAAAAATTAGAATAGTAATAACTAAACCTCTGTTGATTGATCCTAAATTACTATGAAATTAAGTAGTGTTATTCAGAGATCTTATTTTTATTCTTGAAACAAATTAATTCTTGATTTGTATATATTTTATTTACTTATTTTCTTTTATTTACAGCCGCGCTTGAAACAATTTTGCATAATATAATAACCGAAGATAGATATTTACGCACTTATCGCAGGAACATCAGTTTTGGCCAAAATATTAAAAAAGATCTCATTCCCCTGCTTATACATGCCAAAGAAGATAAAACAATAGAATTACTGATAAAGATTTTCGTTCATTTAACTACTCCGATTGAGTGTTTATTCAATGTAGAGGATATATCCAAATCAGATTTCGGTAGACATACCGTTTTTGAGATCAACAACCTTCTTTGTACTACAAAAGCGGCTCTGACCGACCAGCGTACTACTAAAGTGATTCTTGAGTTTCTGAAAAAGAATTCAGATTTTGAACAGAAGGCTAAATTGCCAGTGGATCAATGTAATAACGTAACGAATACTTTATTGTTCTTGAGGAACATTTTACATATTCCCGATGACGTAAATAACCTCAATCCGAGCTACAATGGTCCATCTCATTCAGCTCAAAATCAGATATTGTGGAACTTGTTCAGTCAAAGCATTGATAAAATTCTTATTAAATTGATGTCCGTACCTGACGCGGTAAGTACCTACTATTATTCATGTAATTAAAGAGTATCTGTTCCTTTTAGTTAAACTATTTTCTAAGCTCAACGAATATTTTTCGCTCTTCTTGGTTATGTGTAAACCTTAGTTTCTTTCTACTACCTACTAGTTTATTTAAATCTTAGTTTATTTCTTAGAAGAAATGAGGTTAAGAGTCAATTTTATAAAATTTTCGTTTATTTCAGGGTCATTGGGGAGTAACTATGGTGCAATTGATTGCTCTTTTATACAAGGATCAGCATGTAACTACGCTGCATAAACTTCTTAACGTTTGGCTGGAGTCTTCTCTTTCTGAAAGTTCCGAAGACAACGAGAGTAACACATCTCCACCGGATAGAGGTAGTTTTTCTATTAATCTTTAAAATAAAATTGTTACGAATTATGTCTATTGTGAAATGTAAAACGATTTTAACATTCGACTGACCTTAGTTTATTCGCACCTATATATTTTAAAAATAATTGTGCTAATTTTTGAGTCACTGAGCATGCAAAAACTTTAAATCGACAACTAATAAGACATTGGTGAGACGATATCAGAAAATAATGTGGCGCCACGATTATAGTATATGTATATTCAGGAATAAAACACATAGCTTTAAAATATACACGGAGTAGAATGTCTATCGTTTGAAACCAAGGCTTAAACAAAATTATTAATAGTCTTAAGTTTTCTTAACAAATTATTAGCCTGGCTTTTCACAATATTGTGTATTTCATGTACCTAATACAGGTAGTGATGACTCATCCCCAATGCTCACGTCCGATCCAACCTCCGATTCGTCGGATACAGGGGGCAGTGGCAAGTGCAATGAGCCCAACATCAACGATGGATGGCAAACCAGAGCCAATATAATCGAGAGCACAGAGCAGATAATGGCCCCAAAAACTGGAGAAAAAGGAACGAAAAACGAACAAAAAGACAATAAAATGGATACTAATATTAAACCCGATAAGGTATATTAAAAATATACATTTTTTATGTTACTTAATCATATTTTTTGTTATCCTAATTACTTTCACTACATTCCAATGTGTAATCGTGATATTTTTCCGATAGAAAAAAACTCATGAAAAATCGTCTGTTTCTGAAACCACAACTTCGCCGACACCTTCAATTCAGTCGTCAAATAACGATAAGAAATCGGCAGTAGCCGATACCTCTGACTGTGGTTATGGTACTCAAATAGAAAACCAAGAGTCCATATCAACATCTAGCAACGAAGATGAGTTGCCATCGAAGAAACCCGTGCATCAAAAGCCCCATGGTAATAAACAGAGGATTAATACTAAAGTTCGCTCTAACACTACCGTGCAAGAAAGAAAAAGAAAGAAGCTCGTCAAGAGAGGAAAATCTAACATGTAAGAAGTTTATTCTTTCTTAGTTATTTAAAAACCCAGTACTTTGTGCGCTTTGGAATAATATCATCTTCATCAAGCTTTTTATAATATCAAAAACCAAACCACCAACTATCTATTACTGGTCGTCTATCTATTGATTGTCATTCATCCATTGATATCTTAATGACCTAACAAAATGCATAAAGAATATAAAACTATTATTAATAGCTCTAAATCTCATGGACATTGTGAATTGTTTCAAAACTTGTGTTTATTTGATTGCAGTATTAACGTGCAAGGTCTATCTCACAATATGCCAACTGACGACGACATATCGAATGTGCTGAAAGAGTTCACGGTAGATTTCCTCTTAAAAGGTTTCAATTCGTTGGTCAAAACAATCCACAACCAAATCCTGACCAATCACACGCTTCAGATCGACACGTCTCATTTCTTCTGGCTCGTCACTTACTTCCTCAAATTTGCAACACAAATCGAGTTGGACTTGGAGCACGTCTGCTCCGTTCTTTCCTTCGACATCGTATCATACTTAACTGCAGAAGGAGTCAATATATGCGAACAGTTTGAACTCGCCATTAAATTGGACGGCAATGATTTAAAGCCTTCCATTAGGAGACTGCACTTGGTAAGTTATTACGTCTCTCTTCCTACAGTCACGTGTTTCAATTCAATCACGTTTTGGGTTGTATAATCTTTAGGGTTTCCAAATGTTAAACAAACTTAAATTTGATATTTAGAGCATGTTATAGATTGTTTAAAGGATGCTTTTATGCTGTTGCTTTATCTGATTTAAAGGCAAAAATTGCTTTTATAATTTGTAGAAAAAATATTCAATCGAAGTTGTGGTGTGTCTAATTATATGAGAAGGTACCTACATGACATTTTCCCGATTCAGGTTGTAACAGCTATTCGGGAATTTGTGCAAGCCATTGAAGTGTACAAGAAGTCCGCCCACATGGGTCATGAGGACCAGCAAATTCTTCTTAATTTGCAAATGAAAATGAGTGAGACCGAGGAACTGCGCTCGCTCTTGGTGCTTTTATTGCGTCATTACAACCCGAAGTATCACTCCAAACAGTACCTGCAGGTTAGTTAATCCAGCATAATTATTTATTTTATCCACGTGGTGACAGAACCATAATAATATAGCATTCACGTTTTGTCTTCTTTTTATGAATAAGATAGGGTTTAATAATTCTTACCGCATGAGTTCTCCACATTCTTACATAAAACAAACTTATTTCTTGATATTATTGTTCTTTTTAAAATCTTTGTTATCAAGTTATCTAACTTGACAATACAATTTAGGAACATAATATTGACATTTATTTATTTATGTCAAAGTAAAATTGGTACTGTTTTCAGGATCTCGTCGTGACTAACCATATCCTGCTGATGTTCTTAGACAGTTCAATGAAATCACCAGATTACAAAGGTCCCGGCACAATGTTGGATCACGTTAAGCAGTGAGTATGCAGAAATGTAAACATTCTTGGGTTTATAGCACGTTAACATGGCGTGAAATCAAATAACTAAAACCTCTATAAAATATACTGGATTAAAAAATATGTTATATTGTACTAGCTAATCCGGCAGACTTCGCTCTGCCAATTATTTTGACTATTATTCCAACTTATTTGAGTCAGAAATTTTCACTACATATTTCACTTTCACTAAATACATTCATCATGAAGGACTCCTTTACGCATTACTCATTTTATGTAAAATCAAGTTATTGGAAAAATCCTCTACGATCTTAATATCTTTCGACAAACAACTTTTCTCTTGAAAAGTAGGTACTTGGACCAAATACTTAACGTTCGCGTAACACAGACCATTTTTGATATTAAGAAAACCACATTTTATAAAATTCATCATAACTTTATCTGTAATTAATTTTGCTAAGCGCTTGTCGCTTGATTTAAAATATTAGCAACATTGTTTATTACTATTGCTATCACTTACACTGTCTGGGTAACATTATTGAAGTTGTCGAAGGGATTCCTAATATTAAAAAAAATCTAATATAGCCTATGGTGAAAGAATTTTTTAAATAGGTCCAGTAGTTTCGGAGCCTATTCAATATAAACAAACAAACAAACAATTCAAATCTTTCCTCTTTATAATATTAGTGTAGATTATAGATTTTCATTTTACTCGAGTGCTACCACGGACCGTTCTGAAACGGTCCATACATTTGGCACTGTTTGTACCGCGGACGTTCTGGAACGTCCAAATCCCGATCTTCAATTTTAAGTCTTTTTTAAATATAATCTAGGTGCATTTTCATATGGCAAGCCTATCATTCATTCCTGACTAACCATTCTTCACTGTCAATTTTTTTTTTCACCCACCTTCATAGAAAAATTTTACGAAAATGGCCAGTTCATTTCGCGGCTTTGACAGCGCTCTGTCAGTGGTGAAAAAGTGATAAAATGTGTAAAAAACTTGGATAAAAACGATAAAAACGATTTATTTTCATTACTAGATCATATATTAGACCAATATAAGTTTCTACAATAGTGACTTTAGTATTTCAATTGATAAAAATCTAACATCAAAACTCGGCCGTGAACTTCGCATTCCAGTAACGGATTCTACTTTCTAATAAGAAAAGGTAAGTGTATATTTCGTATCGGAATCTTATTAGAAACACTATTACATATAGGAAAAATCATGTAGAATCTATATTCGTCAATAGTTTCCAATAACAGCATATATATTATTAGTATTTTCATCGAAAACCGAGCATGGCGTCGAATTACACTCCGAGCATGGCGTCGAATTACACTGCGCATGCGTTTTGTGATAAAATTTTGTGTGATAAGTGTTATATGAGGTGTTATTGTATTGTACGTCAATGAGTTCTAAATTTAGTCTTCTTATTGCTAGATGAATTATTTGACAGATAAATATCTACTAACATGAATAAATTTGATCGAAACGAAACCTCTAGTCATATGTTGAAATATTCTACCTTCGGACGTATTTAGTGTTTTTAGAACTATTTCTCTTTAGTGTACCTACACTTATGGCGGTGTTATACTATACTTGAATGTTGTATCAATATGATAGTACAAGAAAATATACGTAACATGTAATAATCTGTTCACAACAAGGTTTTGAAAATGACCTCGCAACGCGCGCCGTAACTGTTCGTCGTCGAATTTTTAGAGTATGTTTGCAAGTGAAAAAGTCGAATTATTATAATGGTGATTATGAAAGTTTTATATATATTATAAAGTTCATACTATACAGAATGAAGGGACATAAAAATAAAACAAACTTTTCATTATATTCATTACTAATTTTTCATTTATTCTTCAAGAACCAGGTTTTTACAATTTTGCTTAGGAATAAAGAGCTGTACAAAACGTAATATACATTCAAATGTTATGATTCTTGTTTCTTTTTATCGGCTATCTAACTGAGTTTCAAGTTACTATAACTTGAACTTCTATAATATAAGGATCCAGCTCTAAAACATTATAAATTGAAACTCGAGCACGGCGCGCGGCGGCGGCGTCATATGCCTGTGGATTTAAAGCGTTTTCGGCGTTGGTGGCGCCGGAAAGTATATGCGAGATGTTGTAGGGAGTGGTATGGAGTTGTTTTCATTGGTTGGTCGATCGTATCGCGATTCGCGTCATCGAGAGCCAATAGGATGTCAATATGACGTTATCGAGGTGGGGTGTTGGCGATGATGTCTTGCGGTTTCTGCTACGTTTCGTAATATGGACGTAGCTGACGCTTATTGCTCCAATAATAGTTCTCAATCCTTGTTATTTGTTGTTTGCATCATTGTACTCAATCCCACTTAAGAGTTAGAAAGTTTTCTTTCAACATGACCTACAAGTTAAACTTTCAAATACATAAATTAACAACCAGCACTCACTATTAAACAAAATAGCATCCTGAAAATTTGGCATTCCTTACCATATTTTTTCTTTCTAGCTATATAGCTCAGGATCATTGCTTTTGACCATCAAAGGTCTTTGTTTAGGGTACTGATACTACACTAAGATTTGTATTGTGCATAAAGTAAGGACTAAATGGAACAAACGAAAGGTCTGCAATTGGTGAGCATTTATCCTTTACTACGATCTAACTTTACGTAACGTTTTTTCAGATTTGCAACTCCCGAAATAATGTCGCAATATGGCCTTCTCTTGGAAGACTATGAGGTCAATGGCGAATTCGTGAACGACTGCGTGTTCACCGTGATGCACCACGTCGGCGGCGAGCTGGGCAGCCTGATATCGCTGTTCCAACCACAGATCCTCAAGACATTCACGTCGATTTGGAAATCGGAATTCGAAATATGCGATGTAAGTTAATGTACTAGGTATTTGATAACTTAAAGAATTCGTGAACAACTACGTGTTCGCTGCAATGCACCACGTCGGCGGCGAGTTGGGCAGCGCTATCACTTTTTTAACCATAGATCCTCAAGACATTCACGTCTATTTAAAAATCCATATTAGAAATTTGCGGCGCAAGTTAATGTAGGTATTCGATTGATGAATTAACGAATCAAGATATTATCATTACCGTTTTCCATCATAATTTTAATTAGTGTGATACCTTATTGTGATTAGAATACAGTACCTGCTAATCAGATTTTAAGGAATCATGGCTGGTATTTCAAAAGACAATTTTAAGCCAATGTCACATTTTTATTTTATATTTAATCAAAAATTATATACTTACTTATATTTTTGTTTTGTTTTAGGATTGGTCAGATCTCATAGAGTACGTTATAAACACGTTCATAAAGAAGCCACATACCTTGCAAAGCACAGCGGGCTGCCGTCTGGAGCCTGAGAACTTTGACGATGATGTAGTCCTCAAGCGACTGGAGCCCTCGGCCGCGGCTCAGGGGAAAGCGAGTGACACCCAAACATTGCCCACCAAGAGGAAATCGGTCAGCAGCAAAACTAGCTCCAAACAAAGGTTAATACCATACATATTTTTGATTATTAAATTATTATCAATAAATTAAATAAGTATCAATAAAATATAAGTGTCAATCGTGCATTCAAAGTTTCAAACCACCTGATAAGTGGTCAGTGATACTCAGGGAAACCCACATTCAATCTGAAATATTTTATATGTGATCATATTATGATCACATATAAAATACAAATCCTATTAAATATTAATACATTCAGATATTATCTGAATGTATTAATACTTAACTGACTTTAATACAGAGTAATAGACTAAAGAATATGCCGCTTCATAGTGTTCTAAGGACGTTGACGCGTTACTTAATATAATTATATAAACGATTACGATAATAATGATTCACATTATTTTCATAAATAGATGGACAGAGGATGAAGTATCTTCGTTGAGTTGGAATTACATGCAATGTAACACATCATCTGATATTATCGGCGAAATCGTGAAAATGTTCAAAGAAGATGGAATTTATAAATCGAGGAAATCGATCATAAGAGAACTGTTGAACCAGTTCATAATTAATAATGAGGAGTTTGACAAACTTATGAAAATCGAAATGGAGAGAAATTGTAATGGGCTCTTAATAAAGAAGGAAATAAGAGATAATGAGATCGGAAAGCTCTGTGAACAACTCGCTCAAGACGGCAAGTCCAATTTTTTGGACTGGGTGCAGACAGTTCTCCTTGAAACCTGCAGTGTGAAGATATATCTAGAGAAGAGAGCCGTTATCACTGTCACTGATACTTCATCGACTAAGAAAGGTGTGCGAATGGATTTCGACAACTACCAATCGGAAATACAGCATTACGATATGCCTGTCATGTCACCAGTGTCGTATCATTCACTCTGTAAGTTTTGTAATTTATTTTAAATAATATGTAAAATCAAATCTAAACTAAAGATCCCTAACACCCTATTTTCTGCTACTTCTACATCATGATCACCAAATATTGAATTATGTGTATGCTCATATAATTATAATATTATGCTCTCTTACTATATATTATATTATATTAAAAAAATAATCATCTCTACAGATTTGAATCAGTCTATACCTTTGGTTCCCTGGAACTGCGAGCAAGCCGCTATTTGCAAAGACCTGAAGTTCCTGCAACTGCTGCACAATCTTGGCTTCCACATGCCAGTCGATAGCGGAAAAGTGTTCATACGGATACCACATTTCTGGACCTCGGACGTTTTATACGAAGTCGCCGCTAAAATATCGCCCATTGATACTTGTATGTTATGCTCTTTGTATTTGATCATTCCGATTTTTTATTCTTTTAGTTAATTGCGCAGTATAAACAGTGCAAATGATAAACAGAGCAACTGTTCAACTAAAATATAGTCGTTCAAATTGAACAGATGAGTACCTTCCTGTTTTGTGAGATGAGTTAGTAGTAAAGTACGAGATAAAAAAACAAAATTTCTAGGTACCATACGTGTATAAGTAAATGTGATTCTGTTTTAAGATGTATTTTATCTTACTTATTTTTTGTGTTTCAGCTAAGTTAAAATTCTCACAAAGCGATATATCGGAAAGCAGCATCCTCAATTCCAATCATCAGTCCAACTTGAATGTATCAGAGGACCTGAATAAGGATCATTTGAATGCACCTCATGACAACTTCTACCGAGTGCACAAACAGAAACATCTGGCGACCGTCGTCAATTTCACTCCAATGTAAGTACATTATATTCTATGCAGATGTATTCCCTTTAAAATAAAATTCTTTAGGGGATATAATAATGGATTCTGGCGTGCTCCAAATATTGTGTGTAAGAGAGCTGTTTCGAGATGAATTTTCGCAAATACAAGTAAAATTTGTGAATGGCTGGTAAGTTTGCCGCACCAAGGCAATATGACGTGCTACATTTCCAAATCGACCATAAAGTTTTCTAATTTAGGATACTGAATATTTCATTGTTGTTACAGGCCCGGATCTTCTTTCAACTCGTGTGCTGATGAAGTAAACACAACAAACTGGCTGGAAATGGTGCAGAAGTCTCAGGAGTACAATCTTAATTTGGACCTTCACCAGTGAGTTTGTTTCTTGATATACATTTGTTTTAATTTAAAACATTTCGATTTTGGTAAATACATTTTGTGATGAATTTTGTGACTTATACTTTTACATGTGCAATAAATATTTTTATCCCCAAATAGACTAATGAGCCGACAAAATTAAAAGCCAAGCCGAGTAAAATTAAAAATAACATGGTATAATAACAAATTGTACTTTTATATTGTAGACGAATAATATTGGGGGATGAGGACATGATGCCGATACCGGAGGTCATTCCAGACCCTGTGCTGAGCCTCCCAACTATTATGAGCGTCAAGCAGGATACCTCCAACTACAATAATAATCAACTAGATACGGAATATTGTAACAACAGGTAAGTTATACACTTTTAATTTTATACATAAGGTGGCACCCATTGCGCATGTGATTACAATACTGTGTAAGTTAAAAAGAGGTGGGATAACTTGCATAGTATTACAGCTGTTTATTTTCTTTCACTCAATTTACTCACAGCTTGTTAAAAATCGAACTCATACGACCTGATAATGGTCATATTTGGTCCTCTGATTTGGTATTGTGTATACAAATTTGAGAATTAGTTTAAATTGAACTGAAAAGTCCCCTATAAAATTGGCTTTGCTGTACTGAATATTTAACATCAAATGTCAGCATACATACTTATTTGTTATTTGTATATTTTAAAAAGATATTATTTTCTGTAATAAATAATGTTTGTGTATCATAATTGACTTTATTGTTGTACAACAGTGACGTGTGCGACACGGCTTCGGTGGCATCGGACCTGACGCGCATGTACGTATCGGACGAGGACGAAAAGCCGGACGAGCCGCGCGTCACTCCCCACCTGCTCTACGCGCCGACCTTTTAGTGGCCCTATCGTCCTTTCTACCGCTATAGCTCAACTATCTTTAAACCAAAGACTTTTATATGACCAGAAGGAGTTATACTATACTAGAGAAATTGATGCGCTCAAATTTACTAACTTTTAAAAATGAAAACGAGGCTAAATCTTTTTATGAACACCATAGTAAGAGAATTACGCCAATGCTTGAGAAAAACATGCTTATGCACCAATGAAGCGTGAAATAGCAACAGTTCCCGCCACAATAAAGGCGACCTTAAATAAAAATTCCCTTTTATATTCTGGCTCCATCTTGACATATAAAAATCTTTGCTTTAAACATGGTGATGATGTAATCCCCGAAAGTTGCTGGCTGCGCTGGAACCTTGTCACATAAGCCAGTATGATGTCATCAAAGCAAAATTAGGACCAGAAAAAAATATCTGTAATTCGATTAATTTCTTAAATATTAGTTTAATTGGTGGGTAACAAAATAACCTACTATCAAGGCTCCTTTTTCTCGGTACAAGTATTTTTATTGACCTTTTAGAGCCATTTTAGATAACCTTCCGGTAGCCGTGCCCTCGGGCATATTCTAGCAAGCTGAGCACCTTTTTACCTGCATTCCTAGCGTTTACTTTTATTTTAGTAAATGCATACTTTTCAATGACCATGTTTAATAATAAAATTACAATTATTTTAATATAGTGAGTAAATGTGTTATTGTTTTAATCTAAGATGTAGCTGTTACGTTATCGCTATCGGTTATGATTTCAATAAGTATTCCATTCATAAAATTTTAATAGTCTTTTGACATTTTATAGCTACCTTAACCTAACCATTTCAAGAAATTTACAGTGTTTCCATAAAAATCACTGCATTATACCAGGGTTCGAAAGTGATATTATATCGTAATAGAGTTTACCTAATCAGAATTTTTATAGCAGTTATCGACCAAAAATATGCATAAGAAAAATTTTACCACTTATACCAAAATTTATAGTTTCAAAAAGGTGAAGCTGTTATTATTACATAACGTGAAATTTCATTTGCGTTTCAGTGCAGAATTTATGAAATTAAGAAGTATTACGTTTTAAGTGGAAATAACTAAACGCATTTCTGTCCAAATAATGTATTAAAAATAATTTTGACTGATCACTAGACTATAAACAAGTCTGTCAATTATCTAAGTATAAAATAAATATAAAATATTAAAACGCAAATGTCTACAGATTTCTTAGATAAATATACATAAAAAATATATGTTTGTGTTAGGTTCTAACAGTAAGGCAATTTAGGATTTTATGATACGCATTCGTCTTTCACATTGGTACAGCAACGCTAATTTACAGTTCGTCAATAATATTCGTATCCCTGCCAATTTTTACAAATGTTTAATTATTATTAATATTAGTTCCTAGAGGTTAGTTAAGGCTGGCTTGTACAACACATTTTCATGATATTATACTTAGATGCGCATGATAATATGGCTTTAAAAAATCTGTCAAAAATACAATTAAAAATATACAACTTATAAAATTAAATAGGATATTAATTTAATAGAATTTAATGATTTGCCTAACTAAACAATCATTAATTTCCACTAATATTAATGGGGTTGGTCTAGTTAATAATTGATAATATAAACAAATAAATACCACCAGTTCACCTTTGTGAACCTGCCAGCTTTAATAAACTGACCTATCTACATAAATGCCTTTTCGCTATTTTTATTAATTCGTGCATATAATATGTGCTTATTTGTGCGTAATTACTTTTTTGAATATTACTTTTCTTACTCAAGGTAATTATATAATTTTAACATTTTTTTCTGATAAAAAATATATTTCGAAACAGTCGTCACATACCTAACTAATGAGAGAACTGTTTCACAGTTCTAATAGGTGTTGTATATGTAGTTGTAACGAGTGTTATTTGTTTATATTTAGTTATAAAATTATTTAATAAACACCATGGCTGTTAATTTAATTTCTGTTTCATTATTTTTTATGATGCACTTAAAAAGTTAAATATTAAGTACCTTTTTTTATATAAACAGAAAATTTGTTAAATTGCTAAAATTTTATTATTGTTTGTGAACATTAGTTGTGTTTGAGGTTTAATTTATAAGATATTTCGTATTAAATAAATAAATACACACACAAAAAATGTTTTGTAATAATTTATAGCGAAATTAACAATATTACAAGGCACACATTTTACACATCTAACAACAATTTAACGCTTTAAATACTACTCGGCTACCAATGTTGACATTCTTTATTTCTCAAATATACACGTCACAAAAAAGCTCTTACCTTATAGAGGTTAAATTATCACAGAAACATACTTTGTTTTTATTCTAGTAGGTAACACCTGCATTTTACCAAAATTTTGTGATAATTCTTTTAACAATAACTTATTTCATATTAATTATGGACAGGTACACTTAAGTAAATGTAAAACATAACATCTAGGTATCTAATAATGGTTACTGTGCCCATCATTTTGACCCTGGTGTTGATTTTCATTTAGGTATTTTTGAATTGCTTGGTCATAACTTCTTGATTCAAATGCGTTATTTTCGTCATGTCCACCGGGAGATTCATAAAAGCTATTCGGAGCCCCGTATGATTGTGAAGGCGAATCATGTGATGCATAATTATTGCCATAGTGTGCGTTTTGATAATTGTCATAGTTACCACCATCAAATGATTCATTTTCAGGCGAAGGCTCGTACTCCTTCAGATGAGGTGCTTCATGGTTTTCATGCACATGGTAGGAATTGCCATCGGATTGATGCCCATTTTCTTGCTGCTCGTGGTGGCCCTTTGGTAACACTGGTTGTGGTATTCTTACTATCTGGGTTACGGGAACTGGGTAAGGTTTCGCGACGTGTACAGGATAGGGGACTTTTTCCACTACCTTTACAGGATACGGTACAGGCACTTTTACCGCGATCGTTTTAGTAATTTTGATGACTTTGACAGGAGCCTCTGGCGTAATAACATGTTCGCCAAGATCTTGTAATTCAGTTTCATAGCCTTCTACTGGTATAACGTGAGAATGATGTGATGCGAGACAAACGTATGTGCAGCATAGTAATATTATTAATTTCTGAAAGGAAAACAAACATTATGGTATTAATACTAATAGCTGATGATGACCTACTTAAATATCTATAATTCATTAAATTTAGTCACTGCATATAAATAAGTACCTATGTATAGATAACTTAATAAAGAATGAAACGTAGGCATGTGTAGCGTGCATGAAGTTTCACAAACACTGCAACCGCTTCCCAATCAAAAAAAGCGTACCTGCTTCATCATCATCTTATTTTAATTTAAAGTTTGTATTTTTCCAAAGTATTACATATTTTGCTCAGGGCCCGATCTGTGGGGAGAAAGGCAAAAAGGGCTATTGCTCAGAGAGGCATAAGTGGGGGGTGGCAAATTAATTTCTAGTCCTCATTTATCAAGAACACATCGAAAATTGTTGTCGTTCCCTTCCCCGCCTACAATAATTACAAAGAAATGGTTATTGGTAAAACATGCGGCTTACCGTTCTAAGGACAAGTATGTTTTGGAACATATTATTATGTCACGACAAATATTTAAGTCTTTTCAAACTTCTCAAAAAAATTACCCATTAATAATTATGAAAAGTAAACAACATTATTCTGTTTTTATTTATTCTTTACGTAACAAACCTAGTTCTCTTTTCATTGCGAGGAATAACAAAAAACAAGACATTATGTGAGCACTTACATAATAATTCTACTCTGATAACTTCCGAGTATTACTTCTGTCGTATCTGTGTTAGGAGTCCAATATAATAAGATCAAAAAATAAGTACTAACCAGTGCTCCCATTGTGATGTGAGTGTACGTCCAAGGTGCGGTTAAAACTATCCGATAGCAAGTGTATAAGGTGGCTTTTATATGAAACCTTCCATCGCTAGTGAGAGAATACTTCCGGCCGGACAAACTATTACTTTCTTCAGAGTTTGCCGCTCAGTTCTCGACGCTATATTACATAGCGCGCCTCAGACATTCACTGCTTTCAAGTGCTAGTGCTACTTAAAAGTTAAATCGTACGATATCAACTTCATAAACAACAGTCTCTACTTATTTCGAAGTCTCAGGATATCTTTAAAAAAATGTAATATACTTATAGGTGTTCGGTTTAATTTTACACAAACTTGCTTGCACACTATATAAAAATATTTAGGTAGGTACTTTACAAAATATGTATGGAAGTAACACGAAATGAAAAAAGATGGAGATTAGAGTGGTGATGGGGCCGAAAGGGATGTGCTAAAATGTGGATTTCTACCCAATGAGCTTCGAAAAAATCAAATCAATTATTGTTTTGTAATTTCTGGCGACATTTATTAAACTTCGATGTTTGAAGTAGGTACTGGAACTTTGAAATTACCTGAATTTAATATTCTGAATACAATTATAATTATTAATTCAGTACACTGAATGTGTTGCAAACCATGGGATGCAATGCATGGTAGGCACCTAGGCAAATACATGGGCGATTATGTAAACCATACATGCACGTGTAAGGGCTATGGCTTGTGCCGCGTTGACAAACGAATGATCTGTCCATTTTTTAACACAATTTGTTCGACCACATTGACTAAGTTATTATAAAATTTAGCCAACCTGAGTCGCGTAGTGGTGAAGACACCAGAGCGCTGCATAGAAGATAGAGGGTCTTGAGTTCGATACCCAGCAGAGCGGGCGGATTTCATTCATGAGTTTAAATTTGTGTCTTCCACTTCCGGTATCCATGACACGAGGAATCCTAGTGTCGGGCTATGAGTATAAAGCTAAATTTATTTAAAAAAAACGGCCTTCAAATTATAAATTGATTAAAATCACAGTTTTGCTTTCAGGATCAATAGGAAATGAGGTACAAATTGATGCATGTTACCAGGGCGGCATGTTCGCTTATGCGACAAACCCCTTAAATATTGATTTAAAAAAAAGGATCAAAAGGGAAAAACCTAATAAGGCTCTGGGATCTTGCTCTTTAACAAAAATAAATAAAACGTCAAAGAAAATACGACTATTTATTGGTTATTATAATGTTATGATAAGACTTTTTTGGAATTAATTATCATTTAAACCCTCATACGGTCTGATAGAACTCTGACAATCGAACCTGAGCCTCCTACATTATATGCTTTTTCATGCCACAGAAGGAGATGTCCACTAGAACCTTCAGAGGGGTTTTCAAAACCCCTATAAATATATTTCATCAGTACATCTATGTCATCTCTTGAGAGAGTTCCCACAACTTCTTCTATTTGTGCAGACTTGATAGCTAGGAGGACCTTTAGAGTAAGGTTCAAAGCACTGTCCTGCAACAGAAAACAGAAATGCAGACTTGGCTGGCTGGCTGCAACCCGTTTATGGGCAGTTCCTGGGCACAGGTCACTCCCCACAGCAGGAAGGCGTGGAGCATACTCCACCACCCTGCTTTAGTGCAGTTGGTGGAGAAATGGGCTAGTGGCCAATCAGATGTTTTCAAACCGCCCATAGAGCATTGGACAAGGTTTAACAACTGCTACCTTATCAATAATAACCGGGACCAACGGCTTAACGTGCCCTCTGAAGCATGGAGGCACACATTTAACTTGCCACTAATCCTGGGTCATTACAAAATTGTGCAAACTGAGTCATAAATCATTTTTATCAGATCTCTCGTTCACACTTACAGGCATATCGAAACTCTGGCTCGCACTTCTAGTGTTGTATGTGTTACATAATATGATCGTCGATGATTGTCGACAAACAATACCAGGTAACCGAGGAAAGATTAAGGAAATAATGCAAAACATTTTTAGGAAGTATTTTTAATATCTGCTTTTAAAACATACAATATATTAAATGGTATACAACTTATATTTTTAAATATACTTATTTATAAAAAGACTGTGTCGTTTATAGATACATGCGACCGAGCGGCATCCCTTTATCGATAACGAGTTATTGTCACATACGCAATGATATTATATGTTACTATATACGATTTACGTAATGATTTATGACTCAGTTCGAACGATTGTGGTGGCCCAGGTATAGCGATCACATCGATCAATTAAGGTTATGTGGCCTTACTCAATAAAACAATCTCAATTTCAATTCCGGTCCAATCTGAACTGTCACATGATTTGGTACTATTGAACGCTAAATTGCGTTAAAATTGGATTGACCAAAATTGAATCATAGTGTCATTCAAATAGATGTCATTCAATTTGTTTAGTTC
>DWIY01000068.1:0-19199 GCA_018248615.1 Erynnis brizo brizo
ACGTTATTATGAAAATTCGATACAATATTGTATTCATACATGGATTGATATTTTTTTTAAATTGACTGTGTAAGGTCGTTAAACAATAACAATTTAAAATTACATAATAATCCAAACGAAAAATAAACTATGTGACTATAACCAAGCAAAAACCGAATATAATCTAAATTATTATGTAGCAAGAACAAAAACATAAAGCGAATTTGAATAAAAAATCGTCTGTGATCTGGTCCTGAGGTTTTGTGTTGCGACAAACATGACCGTATAGTGCCATCCTCAATGGGTTGTGATTCGAATTCAATGCCATGCTAGATAAAAAACGATTAGGTATGCGTACGTCACTGTGTCATGTGTTTTAACTTATCAATTGATTAATTTTAGTTTTTCCTTGTTTTACTATTTATAAGAGCAGATTTCTTAATTTATTGAAATCGTTGTTCGACATCGGAATAGTTTGTCGAGCGATTCAGAATGCAGTGTCGGTGATATCAATTTTTCGTCACATTTCAGATAACCTCCGTCAATTGACCACACTGTTCTTTTCTCATTCTTGAAGCCGAAAACCTAAAAACTTAGCTATTTAAGCAGTGGCTATAGAATAGACAAACTAATTTTGGCGTACGGTGCTAAGTGTGAGTGTGCTTGTAATTATGTAATTATGCACGTGTTCTCACTTTTCACATACTCACTCACAGCCCCTGTATTTATACAAGTCTTAACACACATAATATGTACGTGTTCTCATCGCTTTTCTGTGCACGCACATGCTGCCACTGTATCTATACTATACAAGCTTAACGCTCACAAGCCCGTGCCAACGCGCCTACCTATATAAACTGAAGCATCAACCTCGTATGTCTCAATTGGCCCATTACCTGGCGTCGGAGCTGTGGCTGACATCCTCGAAGGCCTCGGTGGAGTCCTGGCCCGCCATCTCCAGCAGCACCTCCTCGCCTCCGGGATGCTGTCAACACAACCAAACGATTCTATTTCCTATTTCTATTTTATCACAACAATAAAAGAAAAAAGTTTAGTTTAGGTCCCCGACGCCCTCCTCCAACCTCAATGAATGAGGCCTAGACGGTGGATAGAGGGGCATTCACCGCCGTATACTCGCTATATATATTCCAGTCGCGCGTGCGCATCCCCACCGTACGGGCGTGTGTACAATTTATCCAGGCGCAAAGTGCGTACAGTAAAAACAATGTCGAGCGTTGTTAAGTGCAATGCATGCAATATAGTGATTAACGAATTGTTGTCGTTTATACAAAACAAAGTGTCTGTGGCTGACGAAGAAACACTGGTGCGAATATGCACATCATCGTTCTCGGGAGACGAGATAGAAAAAGCGAAAGGATTACTTTTCGACTCCCTTCCGAAACAAACGGGGAAAATAAAACGTAGAAATAAGGGTAAGGAGGAAAGAGACCTAGTCGACGTGATAAACGTCTTCAAATCAACTGAGCCGGATCTTCTACCTGTCTTCGTGGCGAGGGACCTAGACAAACTACCGCCATTACTATACGATCATTTTGACTGTACCAAATTATTAAAAGATCTCGGCAGGGTGCAACATGAACTCAAGGAGGTCAAATCTACGTACGTTACACAGGACCAGATGTGTGATTTGAAAATACAGTTTGATAAATTGAAAAATGAATTGTTGGCATCAGCAAATATTTGTCCAAATGTAAACACAAAGAGAGGCGCTTTTGTACTGGACAGTGGGCCTATAGGATTATCGCATGTTATAAATACTTCATTGCATAATTCTAACAATAGTTCAAGCCCGAAGATTCAAGTTGAGCAGGAATTATCATCACCTGTGCGAGGAGAACCTTTAAAGGAAGATGCAAAAACAATTGAATATGAATCACCAGTTAAACAGCTGTCTATTACCGTTATTAACCCGATGAATGATAATATTGGCGTATCACCCATTAGTCATGTGACGCAGAGATGTACGATTGGTAGAAAACGGGAAGCGACAGAGATAGATAACGGGGAAGAAAGAGAGGTAACACGTAACCGTGTAGAGGATTGTAACTCTAAACAAGATGATAATAAGGGTGATAATGGATGGCAAAAGGTTGCGAGCCGCAAAAAACCTTTGAAATATCGTTATCTAGGTACAACAGGAATTAGCAGAGACAGCGAAGGTAAATTTAAGGCGGCGGAGAGGAAAGTTCCTATTTTTATAACGAGAGTTCACAAAGATGTGACTGAAGCGGATATAGAAGAATATATCTATAGAAAAACTAAAGAAATAATTAAATTGGAACAGTTAGCGACAAAACGCGATTACAATGCCTATAAATTCTTTGTCTCGGATACAAAGGTGTCAATGTTTTTAGACAGCGAATTATGGCCTCAGGGCATAATATTTAGACGTTTTGTTAATTTCAAATACAAACAAACGAATGGTATGGAGCGAAAAACTATAGGCGGCCCGTTAAAATCAAACAATGGATGACACCTTCGAATATCACTTTGCTACTTTCAACTGTAAGAGCATAAAACGTTCTGTAGATGGTGTTAAACAATTATGTCGGGTCGCAGACATAATTGCATTACAAGAGACCTGGTTATTACCAGAAGACCTACACGTCTTGAATGATATCAACCCAGATTTTGGAAGTACTGGTACATCTGCAGTGGACACTGCTGCTGGGATGCTCCGAGGACGTCCGTACGGCGGCACAGCAATACTATGGAAGAAAAGTGTGTTTCGGAACGTTACCGTTGTGCAGTGCGATAACGCGCGCATGAGTGCAATTAAGGTGATGTTTAACCAAAGATCTTTCTTAGTGTTCAGTGTTTACATGCCCACGGATAGTGCAGTGAATCTCACGGACTTTACGGACTGCCTCGGTCGGGTAAGCGCTGTTATCAGTAATGAAAATGTAGAAAATGTCTATGTATTAGGTGATTTTAATGCTCACCCGAACGAACCTTTTTATACAGAGCTGACTAATTTTTGTGACGAAGCAGAATGGTTATGTGTGGATATTGATATGCTAGGTGTAAAGTCGGAAACATACACATTTATTAGCGAGGCAAATGGGTCTAAAAGGTGGCTAGATCACTGTGTCGTTACCGGGTCCGCTAGGGATACTATTGTTGGCGTGAATGTTAGGTATGACGTATTTTGGTCCGATCACTTACCCCTATTAATAAAATGTAACCTGGGCATGATAAAACCGAAAGTTCTGACGATTGAAAATAAACCAGTTAGCAAAGTCAGATGGGGTGATCGGAACAATGAACAAATAAACTACTATACCGAAATGTGTAATAAACAATTTAAATTAATTGAAATTCCAGTAATGTTACGTAACTGTTGTTATTATTCGTGTAAAAATGTTGACCATAGACAAATTATTGACTCGCTTTACGGTGATATTGTATCTATATTGTGTCGAGCTGCCCAAAATAGTCACTCGTATAAAGGAAAATATAGAAAAAAGCCTGTGGTGGGGTGGAACAGACATGTTAGTGAAGCCCACAGGGAAGCTAGGATTAAATTTAATACTTGGCTGTCTCATGGCAAACCTGCAACTGGGCCATTGTGGTGTGAGATGCAGGAGAGTCGTAAAGTGTTCAAAAACCGTTTAAAATGGTGTCAAAACCACTGTGAACAAATAAAAATGGACATCCTAGCATCTCAGCATGCCAAAAATGACTTCCGTAGTTTTTGGAAGTCCACTAATAAGCTTAACAGCAAACCAGGCGTCCCCGTGAGTGTGGAAGGCTTAACTGAGCACAGTGCTATAGCGGACATGTTTAGGCAACAATTCACGGTAAAATCACCTCTAGGGCCACCAACTGAAGGGTGTGAGTGTGACAATAGTGGTCAAGGACTTAGCATCCAGTTTACAGCAGGTGACGTCAGGAAAGTGATAAGATCAATGTCGCGTGGAAAATCCCCTGGACATGATGAGCTCAGCATAGAGCATCTCAAGTACGGTGGTACGCATATACCCCGAGTTTTAGCGATGCTTTTTAATCTATGTATGGGACACTCGTACTTGCCTGCGGACTTGGTTCGAACAGTGGTCGTGCCTATTGTGAAAAGTAAGACGGGTGATGGTAGTGACAAGAACAACTATAGGCCGATATCCCTCGCCACGGTCATTGCCAAGGTGCTTGACAGTTTGCTCAACATAAGACTTGATAAGTATCTATTGATACATGAAAACCAATTTGGTTTCAAATCTGGACATTCAACTGAAACAGCTGTTTTGTGTTTAAAGCAGACTGTCAAGTACTACACAGACCGGAGTACTCCTGTAGTTGCTTGTTACCTCGATCTTTCGAAAGCTTTCGACCTGGTACACTATGATATTCTGTGGAAAAAGTTGGAGGATACCTCTATGCCTTCCGAACTTATTAGTATCCTGAAGTACTGGTACTTGAACCAGGTTAACGTAGTTCGATGGTTGGGAGACTATTCGATGCCTTATAGGATGGAGTGCGGAGTGAGGCAGGGGGGATTAACATCGCCGAAGCTCTTCAACCTATACGTTAATAGGCTAATAGAGGAGCTCAGTAGCACGCATTTAGGTTGCTTCGTCGACGGCATATGTGTTAACAACATAAGCTACGCCGACGACATGGTGTTGCTGAGCGCCTCTGTTTGTGGACTGTCGAGGTTGCTAGGTATTTGTCAGGAATATGCTCTCAGCCATGGCCTCCTCTATAACACCAAAAAGAGTGAGTGCATGGTCTTTCAGGCTCGAGGTAAATGTTGTAAGCACGTACCTCCTGTGAAATTAAACGGAAAGGAATTAGCAAGAGTGCATAAATTTAAATATCTTGGACATTGGGTAACCTCGGACTTGAAGGACGATGTAGACATGGAAAGGGAGCGTAGGGCGCTGTCTGTAAGAGCAAATATGATCGCTCGCAGATTTGCTCGCTGCTCGAGGGATGTCAAAATTACTCTTTTCAGGGCATTTTGTACGTCCTTCTACACGAGCAGCTTGTGGGCGAATTACTCAAAGAGGCAGTACAGCGCCCTGCGGATTCAATACAATAATGCCTTCAGGGTGCTGATGGGGCTGCCCCGGTTCTGTAGTGCCTCAGGGATGTTTGCCGAAGCGGGAGTTGATTGTTTCTTCACGCTCATGCGCAAACGGTGCACATCCCTGTTGCGCAGGGTCCGGGCCAGCCCTAATAGTATCCTTGGGATGTTCTCAGAGAGATATGACTGCGAATACCTCAACCACTGTAGCCGGATTCACATGATTTACGGTGATCAATTACATTTGCCTCGTTATAAGTGAGTCTGTGACATAATGGTATTTTATTTTATTTTATTATTATTATTTTTATTTATTTGACATATTTATTTGACATAGACGAATTCTGTACTGTTGAAACAAAATTCACTTCTTACTCGTATTAATTATTATTATTAATTAGGATAATAATTGGGTTGAATTTTAATTTTAATGTTAATTCTGATTTTGATTTTGATTTTAATTTTAATTTTGAATTTAATTTTGATTTTAATATTTATTGTTTAATTTAATTTTGATTTTAATATTTATTGTTTAATTTAATTTTGATTTTAATATTTATTGTTTAATTTTAATTTTATATTAATCTTCATTTTAAACTTGATTTTAATTTTTAATTGTATACTAACCCGTTTATGGACATACAAGGTCTGAAATAAATGAAATTTGAATTTGAATTTGAATAAAGACAATAAAGATATATGGGCAGTCATAGCGAAGGATACGAAATAGGCTAAAATCAGTAGGCAATACCAGTAGAAACATAGCGTACACTGAAACACAAATCTGTACTCCATCGAAAAACGTTTTTAGTGTATAGCTACTCATTAGGGTTTATCATAATTCTTGTAGATTATTATTGTAAATTATTATACTTTTTCAATTAATATACTACCACCTAGATTTTAGGACATGGACAAATTTAAGATGAATGGCTACTTCAGATGGTATCATGATAAGAAAAAAAATTCATCATGACCAGTAGAAACCGAAACCTGACATAAAGGACGGGGCGAATAATAGGAAAATCAATAAAGATGTCACTTTCTAGCCGCAGAAAGCGACAATATTCTATCAAATGGTTCTATTCGGGCTGCAAAAACGACAATGGATCGAAATATCGATAGAATCACGATTTTCGACAAACAATCGATAAACGACGAAGTAGACAGCTTGTTACTAAATGAACCGAAATGAACTTTATCTAAAGTTAAATCTAAATCACGAAGAATGGTCAAGTTATATTCAAGAACGCAGGTCCTGGACAAATATTAGAAAAGTTCCTAAGGATTTTTTCAAAGCAGCTCCCAATCGAAAGTAATGCAATTCATACGCAGTATTTCCTGTATTTATAAACAAGTCAAAGAGACCTAGTTAAAAACGAGTTTGGAATTAAAACATGAGACATTAAGGGACATGTTAAACCGGAAACAATCAATATGTTAGCCGCTAAGTCATAATGTTTATGAAACTGAAGATAGGTACGTACACCCTCTTATTCTTATCACCCTATTATCAATCTCGTTTTCTACTGGACGATTACCTGGCAGCATTGCTGACATGTTTTATCACCATTTCACCAAAGTATACATATATGTATTTTTATTAATTACATTTGGTGTAATGATAGGTGCACTTAAATTTCTTCTCCTCTCTATGTTGCCTCTCACAATGAGAATATAGGCCTTAGTTTTAAACAATCGGTAAAGTATAGAGACGTGATTCCTTCCCCCTTCCAGAAACTGATTGTACAGACGCAATCTTTTCCTCAACTCCAGCGAAATACGCCAATAATTGACATGTCTGCAGTCACCTCATTATCAACGCCTCAAACAGTCATTGTGTCCTTAACGATCGTTTACCTGTTCCCAGTGAGACAGGTCCGGTCAATTGGCGTGCAAACGAGACGACAAGCCGAAGTAGAGGCGGGTCGGGCCGAACTCGTCACGGAATCGCTACCGGCGCAATTATCGTATCTAGACCACTCTCACTGAATCAAAAAGAACACCGCGACGTAAAGAAAGCACCGTCAGGTGCGCCCTCATTTCACTTTCCAATGACTTATCTTCGGAGGCACGCCACACGAAATTCAGCTTTTCGGCTTACAATACACAGTCCGAAATTAACTGCGCCCATCCCGCTCCACGCCAGAACGTTTAATTATCAAGATTTGCACGGAAACCCTTTAAGAGCAGCTAATTGTGAGTGCCCATTTCGCTTAGAAATTTCTATAAATGCTCGTGTATTAGACAATTGCTTTCGATTCGCTCGATAACAGTTATTGGAATGCAATTATAGCTGGCAGTTGGGTTATCTCTTGCAGATTGATCAGAAAGCAACCATTTACTCGTTCGTTAGAAACCAACGTTCATATTATCTTTTACAATACATAAGGCATATTACGCAATCGACGTTACGATCATGTTCTAGGAAATAGTTTAAACAAACACGGTCCATTTTCCGAAACGGTTCGCGGAATACTAAATTTATTTAACAAAGATCAAAGACACGTGTGCGAATTCGTTCTGATTGATCTTGACCCACAACGCCCACGACCCGGTCAGTATTAAGAGAGAAAGTAATTAACATAAAACATTTCCTACGCAAATGTTTATCTCGGTTTATCTAGAGAGCGATCTATAGCAGATCATGAAGAGCATTGTGGTTGGCGAAGCGGCGGCGAGAAGCGCGGCTAACGACAGATCATTTAGTACCAGACCAGAACAGATTGAGACGTACCAACCACGTTTTGACAGACCATTTTTTATTGTTCGCTATCTAGGCTAACCGATAAATTTGTTTGATGCGAATTCGCTAAGCAAATATTGAATATAGATAGCACGCTCCGAATGGGCATTGTTGGTAGTGCGTGAGAGAAATTGATTAGTTTTTCAAAATTTTAGATATGGACGATAACTTCGACCACGATCGGGACAGCTTCTTTTAAAAACGTTCAAATGAAGCTTGATGAAGAAAAAAGTAAATAAAACATCATTAAACAATGCAAGATGTTAGATACGGCAGATAAAAAATAAATTGTTCTCACCACAACAAAGAGTTGGTGTATCATATTTTGCATGACTTACTTTAAGACATACAATACCCAATGTTTTGACAAGCCTTGAATTGAGTTTGTTTTCATTTGTATAGCATTACGTGTCATTGACTCGCTAGCTGAGAATGGTGCCGATAATGTTAGCATTTTTATATTCGTTTCTGAACACATGTTTCGTTATAAATACATTTTTTGCTATTCGCCGCCACTTCTGTTTGAGTAAGGCAATTAAGCGTTCTATTCCTTTGCATATTCGATTCGATTCCCATAATTATTGCATTAATGCAAAATTAACATTTATTCTAAAGCAATTTTACGGAATTAATAAGCACCGGCCTGACACCATTGTCAGTTTTTATCGTCTCTAGCGACACGGGCTGGAATTTTTTCTCCACCCAACTTTCATGGGGTTCAGAAAAAATGGTTGACAATCGCAAACAATCACTCGGTTTTCACCGATACACGTTTTCCATTCCGCCGCGAAAACAACGGCCACTTGACTTTCCACACACAATTGTTGAGAACGAATCACTTCGCTCACTTTCTACGTCAATAGAAATTATCGTCGCCAGTTTTGTCTCGAGTTGACAAGCGATAAACATCTCTATTGCTTTGTAACTAGGTGTAGAGGCGAGTCAGATTGGAATGGTCGGATCGTATTGACAATTGGTTTCTTTTGTTACTGTCGAAGCTGTTAACCGCCGGCTCTGCGATGGGGACTGCTGTTTATTTTCTGCGCAATCGATTACAATCCTGTTTGGGTGGTCTATAGAGTTATGGTGTGGAGGGTGAAGTTTATAAATTGTTACGTAATGAATGTTTATACTGTAACTTTATTTCGTATCTTGAAGAATGTTTAGAATAAGTGAAATGTTTAGAGAAATTTAAGTTTAGATATTTGGCTGAAGATTTAGAATGCGATAACGGAAGGTAAAACAATGGAAAAAACGAAAAGAGAAAAGAAAAGGACAACAAAGAAAAAAAAGGAGCTTCAAAATAAAATGAAAATTGCAATAAAACACACTAAATAATTTCGAACAAATCACAAACATGATATTTGTCATTTATAAAATATTGATGGCGTCAATATTAAAGACAAAATTATTCATTAACAGTAAAGAAACGAAATAAATACGCTGTAAAAATTCTCGAATCAAAAGGCCCAAAAATTCAAGCGCCGCAAAATTACTCGATCCGCGAAGACAGTTTAAAAACTCGAGTACCGACGACACCAAGTGACAAATTCACGATTGTATCGCGGTCCCCCAAATTGATTGCAGATGGTTAAACTTTTTCCGTTCACATAATTGGAACACCTTGCGGATTCCGGACTTTTGGCACGCACGATCGCGGAGTGATGTGGTTACACATCTGTCTTTTGGTGATGTTTTTGTCCCATTCCTGCTGGCTGCTGCAGTTTTATGACATGTTCAAGTTCAGCTGTATTCTCGATGGGTTATTAACGTAACCTTGCAAATGGTGCAGGTGTATCGATGTTATGTTGTTTGTTACCTTTGCTCTTCTCAACTTTTTTCTGATATCGTAAAGTAGTGAATAATGATAATGGGGATGCTTAAAGTACTTCACAATATTTCCTTATAGTACTGTTCATAAGATTGTCGTGTCTGATATTAGCAGCTAGCTTTTGAGCTATTACTAGTGTTTAATCTTTATCATTCGTCTTTTTTCTTTTATTTTCGACTCTGTTATTCACCACCACTAGCATTTACATCACTCATCTTGAACTTTTAATCCTTATTTTCTATGCTTCATCATTGCTTACAATTACAACATGGTTTACATCCAATATTGAAGCTGACGGCGATATCAACTGACTAGCCAACCAAAACAATTCAACAGCGCTTTCTCGTATATTTATCACTTTTTTTGGATTTAGAAATTAGCTATTCCCACAGGTGTTATTACGTAATCAAGAATAACAAGAAGATGCTCCAAGGCGTGGGATGCTTTGTTTAAGTAGGTGTGACGGATTCCAGGCCCCTTTATTACAAGTTCTGTGGGGTAACGTTGATTACCTTATAATCATAGGTTAGCGCGGTCTCCCATGCAATCGCGTTAACCCGTTAAGAGTGTGTCCAAAGGGTAAAGGAAAGAGCAGGACCGACTCCTTAATTACATGCGTTGAAAGAGGACGCAAGAATAGGCGTCGACGATCAAAGAGGTTTTTTGGTAAAGTTTATAATGTAAAGTCCGTTTAAATTCGATCAAGAGTAGTTATAATCCTGATCACGGTGGGATTTTTAACACGCAACCGTATTTTATGATAACAATGTTTTTAATTTCGAAACCTTCAGTAAGGTTAAGCGGTCAAAGCACGAGCGCCCCATAAGTTTCGCCGCGGTCTTTTGGATCAATGTTATGATATAGAATTATAGAAGTTCCGAAAACCCATGGAAAACCACACCCAACCTCAAACAAGACCGAAGCACTGACTGGGGCTGCTATATCGGAGAACAAACATGGCCACCTCAAATCCATTTCCGGCAATTCTAAAAACAACGATTATGCACTTCCAACCAAACATGTCACTGTCTTACATAACCTCATCAATCAGCTGCTAATTGCATTTAAATTTCAAATTAGTTATCTAATTCATTAGTATCTACAAATTTGCACTCGTAACTCGTTGTCTGTGTTGTCAACAGAAGCGTTAAAAACGAGACTTTCGAATTAAATTATATTAAACAAATCGAATCGGCAAAACGTGTCGGGTCACGGGAAATCATGGTTATAGATGAATAGTTCGCAGCTACGCCAAGAACACAAGCTACTTAACTTTTGTCAATCTTAATTCCATAGTTTTTGGAATCTCAAAAGTTATAGAAAAAAATAACGAATTTTGAAGGTATACGAGTTTGACGAAAGAAGAAATAAAGAAGATTTAAAAAGTACAGTCTTAAACGTTTTTAATGTAAAAATTCTAAATTTAGGATCAGATTTTCCGACTTATTATTCAAAATATACCAGATTATTCAATGTAAACTTAGCCACGGATTATACAACACTTTACAACACCTTATCTAATTCAATTTGTAAATCTGTCGCAGCCACTAGCTTCGACAGTAGAAAGTCGATAAAACCAAGACGAATTTACGCAATTTCTCCGTCATTCTGGTGTATAGATTCAAATTTCTAACGGTCAATATTCTTTATTACGTAAACACTGTGAATTTTGTCAGTATTGTCGTTAACGGGCGGATCTTCGGGTGTTAATTGATTAGTGTCGTAATTTTCGTCTGTTCAACGAATATAGTCGCGAACATCAAAAGCTTATTACTATCTTAAGTTTAGTACCGTAGTTTGACTAAAGTTTTTATTGTTATTGGTAGCTTTTTTTACCACAATGACGATATTAATAGCTCAATCAAAATTCCCTAAAAGTAAAAGTATAGAAATAGAAATTGAAATATATCTGAATATTCTTTTATACAACAAAATAATATTATTACAAATGATTTCCATTGCTTCCCGATGCAACGTGTTGACGTCGCTAATTTTAACGCTAACAAAGTTAACGTTCCTGAAATACTTTTCTAATAACCAAGACTTAACATCTAAAGGTAGGATGATATTCTTTAGGCCCTTGCCGGAATGGCACGTTGGTTCGTCCTGGACAAAAAGCAGCATTGCGTTTCTCGCAGAACTCTCTGGACGGTCCCTATTAACATTCCCGCCCGCTCCACCGTCTATTTAGAGCAATAATAGAGCAGGCAACAACGACCCCTAGAACTGCTCGAGTTAGATAAAAAAATATTTAATTACTTGCCTCTTTATCTTGACATCCGCCTTTGCCGTATAAGTTCAAATACTATCACGAAGTGCAATAAAATTATCACTCGCTGTTTATTTCTTCATTTGTTTCGTTATCTTTATTTGTTCATTTATTTTATTTCCAAAATTATTTGGTAACAGTTCATCGCTGTTAACTTCACAGAATGCATGTTCTTGTGAATTCTTCTACTGAGCGCTAAAATAATTAGTAATATGGCAAGAATTTCATATAAGAACTTTAAAAGTAAAATGAGATAGCTGAATACTATCTTAGTTGCAAAAAGTTGAAATCCACGTCATTATTATCATAAACTAAACTCTTACCGTAAAAGAACTTTTAAATGATAGAAAGTATTTCATGTTATATGTATAACATGACATTTCAAAGTCAAAATATTTAAGTGTAGAAGCAAAACTAAACTACTATTGGTATGCGAAGGCTAAAAAAGATTAACCTAAATACCTCCTGCATTATAAACATTTGACGATGTTATAATAACAGAAACATTAAGAGGTGTGCCTGACTATTGATTTAAATATATAATTACCACAAGTACCGCTGATCAAACTACAGCAAATACTACTGTTAGAGTAAACAATTTTGTAAAATAGAAATCGGCTGCATTATGTTGGATACATTAAGGTAATTCTTTATGGATTCTGGAAATACATTGCAGCGAAATTGATTCTTATTTCAATTTCCACAGCAATTTATAGGTACTCCGATACACACACGATGTACAAGCGAAGCTAGGCCTCGCTGTCCGATGATTTACGAGCGAGGAATAATCGAATGTTTTTTACTGCGTCATAAAAAGCTGTTATTGTGCCCCAACTATAAATAACCACAAATAAATTCAACGTTCATCAGGCAAATTGGATTTGTGTCACATGAGTCAACGTATGGTTGCTTTCTGCTTTATATTTAGCGCCGTTTTTATGTGTATCCTCGCGAAAATGGGCCGGGTTTGATTACAATGTAAGCAGCCAGCGGTTGATGGCCTGGTTCGTTTTCTTGATTTAGGTTGTTGAAGGCATTAAGCCTTCTCCTAAATGTGTCGCATCATAGATTTGGTGATTTGTTGTCTACATAGAGTATACTTGGCTTTCAGAAAGAGTATCCTTGTCGGTAGTAAAAAGGTTTCGACCAAACCCTTTTCCTAGATTTTTTGGTAGCTGTTAAATTTCCCAAATTCGATTTCACTTTAAATTTTCACGTCTTTCTTCGGTAGTTAAGCAAGGTATAACCTTTAAGATATTATTTTCAAATTTTTCAAACTTAAGAGTAATGTCATGAAACAATTAGAGATGATGATGACATAAAGATATAAAAAAATCATAGTGTGGTTACATCACATCCCTATCGCTTTTTACCTCAAGGTCCATGAACCGAAGATATTCAGATTAGCGGGCTGGATGGAGTCACAAAAACGCCTGCATAAGCCGATCAGGTTTACACGGACGTGGTCAGGAGAAAAACTCAGAACAACTCCGGCGCTAGATGAGTCATTATAAGCTGATCTTAAGAGTAACTATAATAATATATTTTGCTGCTGTTTTAACACATTCAATTGATAATGCTTATAAAATATATATCCTTACATCATGAAATCTTCTGAGATAATTAAAATCAGTTAACAATTTTAGATCAAATGTAGTGCACATAATATGGATAAAGAAAAAATTGGCCAAGACTGTAACTAGTTAGGCTGATTCAGCTGCATATTTTCCGATATAATGGAGGTTTCCTCATAAATAGAGAGAGATGAAAGGTTCAACATTCGCTCCATGCGAAGTAACAAGCCAGATTTCTGGGAATCCGGATCCTGAATACCATTAGCCAACTATGATCATTGCAGAGAACACATAATGGCGTCGGCATCGTCACAGACAGCTTTGTACTGCCCAGTCATCGCCGACTGTTTAAAAAAATCAGGCCGGATATATCAGCAAATTAGTTACATACAAATTGCAATAGGTTTGACCACAGAGAATGCAAATGTAACAGACAAGAAAAAAGGTTAAAAACTTGCCACAAGCACGCTCCGTTCGAGGTCACACTTGTTACTCACTTATCTACCGTGTTCATCATTGTTAAGAGTAATTTATGGTAGGGGCCCGCTAAAAATAGTTCACTCGGCTAGTTCATAAATCAAGACGGGTGAAGGATCTTTAAATACCAATCCTGTTGAGACATCATCTGAGCTCCAGAATATAGAACTGAGATCGTTTACAATATTTGACGAACAAGTGACGGCGATTAGGGAAGCAGATGTCCAGCAAGAGGTTTTAAAAAAACTGATTAATTTATAGCTGAAAAAACTCTCTCAAAGTAATGTATTTAAATCTATATCGATCGAGATGTAACCTAATGGTTTACATTGTTTTGTAACAGTAGATTGTTAACAATAATAAACAAACGACTACTTTATCCGTGCCTATTTCAAAAGTTATACCAAAGATTCCCGTTAAAAACGATTCCAAAAATGCTTACCAGGTCAACACATATTTATGTAAGTCATTGCGTTGAAAAAATAATTAAAAATGGAGGACCACACAGCTACTGGCCCCTGATTTTGATGCGCTGCGGCGCTTTCAAGAGATATATTCATAATTTTCTTTGGGTCATGAAAACCACCAGCTCGAGTAGACCCCGCATTACGTATGACAATGAGGGAGTTGAGGGACATTGTCATAGGCCGAGGGTCTATTGATTCTGGGTGCGTAACAGCACGTCCCTTCCAATATGGCGTCCATACGTGACGTTGGTGAAGGCGGGAAACAATGGTAGTCCGTTATGAATATTGAGAGCTCGAGGGATAGCCGCGCATGCCTCACCGATTTTCGCCGCATGTCTAAATAGCCATTCGACTATGAAATCACACATCGGAATGCTCGGTGGCCTACTGCGTACGTCGCGCGCCGCCGCTTCGCCCGTTTCCGCGCCATATTTGGCGCGTTCGAAGTTTGAAATAACTTTTTTTCTCTCAGCCGTTGCGTCTATGCAGCAGCTTCCGTAATTTAAGTTTTTGTTTTATTTTTAATTTCGCAATGGTCACTGAGACAGGGAAGTGTACATTTTATTTTATCTTTAGCATATTAATGTTTTGTTTAATGAGGTTGAATTATTGACGTAATCATGACAAGAAAAATTAAGCATTACTTTATGTTACGTTGTTATTATTCAATTTAGGAGATTTCAAATTCACATTTTTTAAATGGTTAAAGAGAACAAAGCTGCAAGTAAAGGTCACTTATAAAAGTGAATATACAGACCACACACTAACCACATTGTCCTCCAGTACCTACTATTGATAACAATAAACTTAAAATGACTGGTGTTTTTGTTATGCATATAAATGAGATTTATTCTGCAAACTTTTTAGAATTCAATGAGTCAAATGATATTGGATCCACATTTATTTTCGGGTAACATGACGAAGACGGATTTGTGGCAACTGTTCTCAGAACGAATATGTAACAATATTCAAGGTTTGGCGCCGTTTGTCCAACAATTTGTAGTAAACAGGAAAATATTAGCAAATTTAAATAAACAATGCGCTGTTAAATAATACGTTTAAGATGTTTACCTAACTGTGATTTTTTTTTGTTTAATTTGGGATGTCTCTAATTGCCTAAAATAACAAATGAAACGCAATTCATTATCTAGATACACGATATGATATAATGAACGAGATAATGAACTAAAATGTTTTAGACGATACCGTTTGAAAAGTGTAAAGTTTTTCACATTACATCGAAGTATTCCGTCACTCATTCGGTGCATTTGCGAAGAATGCTGCGACGTAAAAAGATTGCAGTTCTAATAGCGACAACGAGAGCGTTTACGGAGAGCCCTACGATTCTGCGAACAGACAAGCGCATACGCAGCCTAGCCCTGTACGGGCAGTAACATACTGTCCATATTTGGCACCGGAAGAAAAAGTTACCTTAAGGTAACGAGATACAGTCGATTTTAGAACACCACCAGCTTTCACAGATAGGACTTTTTGCAATGAAACTCTCATTAAAAATGGGCAGCATTTGAGAGACGCCGGGAAAAAATGACGGTGCCGTAATATCTTTTATGCAATTAAAGCCCATACCGGAGGGTTACGTAAAGAGATAATTGTCGTGGAAATTGTTCAGTTACATAAACTGGGTGTTCGGTGGTAGTGGTGGTGGTGAAGTGGGTCGGACATGTTCGAGATAGGGATGCAACTTTTTGGGCTCAATCCGATACTGCGGATCGATACGGATCGTAACGTCGCGGACCGATCCGTTGAATGCATTCGATCCGATACGAATAAATAAATTTTAAGTTACTTTGGTAAGTTGGTCTAACCGCCCAATATCATCACGTAACCGCAATACATTATGTGTAAACTAAAAAGTTTGAATCGTCGATCCGATACTTGTAGTGTTGTATTGATACGCATTCGGATCGTATGTTTTCCATCCGATCCAAATATCGAATGGATCGTAAGCCCTCGATCCGATCTTCGAAATATCGGATCAGATCGTCGCATCCCTAGTTCGAGTTGTCCAAACGCCGCGGCCCGTGTCCGAACCACGTACATAGTTATAAAGTAAGCCGGGACACTGATTAACGCCCTTACAGTACAAGACTTTCCAATTGATTTAGATGATTTTAGATCTAATGGAGCCGGTGTGGTAAGAGATAAAGAAATGAAGCGTACGTTCGATAATTTATTGTGCGAGTGAAATTACAGAGATGACAAATACAATGGTACTGAGTAACAAAGTGTCGTCTAATGTTAAATGATTACCTACAGTTTGATCAACCTAACAGCCTTCTAAAGAAGAAAGCCCTGTAAGAAGTGCTGAATACAAAAACAAATAAGTAATACTCCAATACATTTTCATTTGATTTAAGAAAGAAATTAGTAACGGAAGACATAGCAGTGGTATTGAACATTCACATATTCACTACAGCAAAAAATTTGGATTGATGACGCACATCTTAAAAATGCTTTTGAACGCGTGATAACTTCAAAAATCTCCGCAATGCCTATCATTACTCCTCTCACAAAGCCGAACTGTGTAAGAGGTTCGATGAGACTCTAGAGAAGCCTATAATGGATCTTATAAAAATGAATTCCTTACGAGATATTTCGAGGCCCCCATATTTCCCACAGTTCAAAGCTATTATGTTATGGTATGCCGAAAAGAAAGGCTCTATATAAATGGGGTACACAGACGGGAACAAGCACCGAGTGTGGAATTAAGGAAATTACTCCAAGGGCTCATTGTGATCTTGCCTCGAAACGCATTCCATCGGGCGCTGCGCGTTTCCACTGTCAGCAAAAAAGATTAAAATAACCTCGAAATTCGGGTTCATTTGAACTTTAATAACCCTCTGACTAATCTTTTCATCAGATTTATAAGAAATCTAATGACCGGGAGAATAAGTAAGCGGTTAACGCAATACACATTCTCGTTACTGCTTGGATATTATTTTACATAAGAGAAAAGGATAGTAGTTATAGAAATAATATCATTAATAACGTTCATATAGAAATAATATATTATTTACAATGTTGGTATAAGTACACGAATAGAAGATATTTGCTTTAGTATAATAAAAAAATCGATTATCAAAATCTAAATCGCCACCTAAATCTGGTACGAGCGCTTTCATGAAAATAAAAAAAAGAATACTTATTTACTACTCAATATTAACTCCGTATCTTCGTACCGAAACTTCGTCGTTCTGTGGAAACGTGTTGCGTTTATTTTTTCTTCCTTTACGCAATTAGCCGTCCATTTGCCTACGCGCCGCCTCGGGTCCACGATCCGGATCGATCGCCGCTCAACATCTTTGGGCTTATTATTAGTGTTTCCTAGTTTGTTATTGAAAACTGGTAAGAGTTTAACGTCAATAAGGGAAACAATACTGAATTTACTCTCTAAATTGAGTATTAAACGCAAAAAGCGCTCAATTCATTCTAATATATGTCAATAATTAGTTGACAAAAGGGGCCCAAGGAAGATCCTTGTGGAACTCCCATGTATTTTCACGTATTAAGCAGTTGATTCCACCAGACAGCTTAACTTTTCGCATTAATTATTTATCAAAATGGGTTTTAATTCACTGATATGAAACAGAAGTAATAGGTGCCGAAATTAAACGACGAATTGGCCCTTTTCTGTTCCATTCCCACGATTGCTAAATTCACGATAAACAAAAACAAACGCGTCTGGCGTGTGCGTTTCACCTGCGATGTGGGTCAACCAGTTTGTATTTTTAAAACTTATGTGAAAGGATACTTATGCTTCTAAAAGATATTGCGGTACATTTACAAGTCATTTAAGTATAGTTATCATTCAATTTGTATCAAAAGGCTTTGCATCCAAATGAGAGGTCATAAAAAGATTTTATCAAATCTTAGCTTTCAATACGTAATTAACAAGAGTAAGTTATTTGGTGCATATTTAATTTTTTTTAAAGGAAGAGAGGATCATTATTTTAAATAACTACTTATTCATGTTCATCTAGCAATTAATAATGATGTAAAATGAATAAAATAAAATAATGACTTAATTTAAATTAAACAAAATTATGCTTAAGGAAAACGTAATTTTGTCAAATGGCCTAAACCAATTAGTCTTATTTCATCAAAATCTCTGTAAAATTGCTACATAACGAGTAAATCTTAACAACCATGGACGTGATAAAAACAAAAGACTAACAAACCATACAGAAATGGTCTCTACGAATGATGTGATTATAGGCATTTTATGTCAATCAACTCATTATTTTTTGATTAACGCTGCAAAAACTAAAATAATGATGGAAACTAATATTAAGATAATGATTTTACTTAAAGCCATTAAAATTGACGTACGTAAGAATAAATACGTAAAATAATTACGTACATTCGGTATGAATTCGTCTAGATTATTTTTCACAATTTCAAGTGAAAATTATTTTATTTTTAACAATGAAAGTAACGCACAATAAAGAATTAACAAGCATGAAGAACGAATCATAAAACTAATAATACTTATCGTTAATCCAATGAGGTGGAATGGAATGGAGTGAATCAGAAACCACACCACGCCAAACAACGCCAATAACGACTTACCTGAAAGTAAAAAAAGAATGAATCAAACAAAAGTAAATAACAAAAGTAAACCAGGATGCTCTTAACATTATCAATGCCCATCTTATGTCTTTGGAACAAAAGAATTTTCTGATGAGAAAAGTTTGGAACATCATAATAATTTTAAAAATAACATAAGAACAACAAATTTTGAAACAACACCAGTACATAATTATGACTTAATCTTAAAACGCTGACCTCGTC
>DWIY01000069.1:0-19145 GCA_018248615.1 Erynnis brizo brizo
AACTAACCGGCGGGCTGAAATTCGCCGTACGAATAATTCATCGGGCAGCATATCCCCGAAGCAATATATATCCACGAGCCACACTGGGCCGACGTGAGCCGCCAGTCATCACCCCGGAAGCTTCTCGCTCCAAGGCCATCCCCGCGTGCCACGTGTCCGTGCGAAAAGATAAGTCCCAGTGCGCTTAGGTTTTGTAAAGACCCGCAAACTTCCCTGGGTAGGAACCTACTCCCTGAGGAGCAATTTAGTCATTACTAAAATTTTAATCATCGAATTATTTATTTATATAATTTTTTTTTTAAATAAATCTGTGATTTTTTTATTATTTTTATTTTGAGTTTTATTTGTGCCCGCCGTCAGGCGGTGTAACAAATTGGCAATTGTAACAATTGTAACAATTGGAAAATAATAAATCTTTTCAATTACCGTAATACCTTAGGCATGCTTGTCTTTTAATTAGATGTGGTTGCCAAGGGCGTATTTTTACCTTAGACCAAGGGCCACCGGCTCAGGACGGCAAGCGCGGCGGGGCAATAGGGGCGGCGGAAGCGGCACAAGCCGAGCTAAAAAAAGGCGAAGATAGGCGAAAGGCAGTGTTGCGGAGTGCTAAATTTAAATTACGTCGCTGATAATTGCAAGTCGTTAATTACCCACTATAATGTCGGGTCTCCTCTCACAATGAGAAGGATGAGGCCTTAGCCCACCACACTGACCTAGTGCTAGTGGGTAGACATCACATGCTTTGATAAAGTTAAAATGAACTCTTAGGCATGCAGGATTTCTCATGATTTTTGCCTTTATCTTCGGAGTCAGTGACATTAAATTTTAACAAATCTTAGCCATTGGTGGGTGCCATTGAGATTTAAACATGGACTCTTCGATTAAGATGCCGAATCATCAGTTGGAACTACTAACAATAACCAGTATCCATTTTAAACACGTTCCAAACCTGCCAAAGTTTCCTTAAACCAGAACATTACAAAGCAGACAAGAAAGACCATTAACATCGCTTTAAAACTCCAGTCGCCGTACGAAATAACGACGTTTGTGAAATTACGCCAAAACCCGCGACGGACTTCCTTTAAAATAGCTGACAAGAGGAAGTAACATTGAAGGTAAGAAAACGCATTATTCTTCTTTCTTTTCGAAGGAAACTGAAAATAGAAACCTCGGACTGACGTGGCGTCGGGATATCGCAGATTTGGGTGCAGTGATTCAAGGAACGGATCTAATGAAACGTTAACGTACATTGCTGGCCGCACTACTTTTATTAATGTTTTAGCCTTAAAAATCCAGCAATTTATTAGTAACGTCCTAAGGATAAAATAGGGAACAATAATATTGAAAAGGTAAAATAAATTTATCGTAATAAAAGTCTGCCGAATCAGCCTTACGTATCTAAAAATTTACGAAATTTTAAATACAAAATCCTGAGTAATAAAACCTGTTAAAACCTTTCATGTCATTATACGTGTTACGTGTTAGTTTAGGTGGTTCTTACCACCGAGCTCGAAAAGTACGCGTTATTGACGTGAAGTAACGGAAACCGAAGAAAACTGATGGGGAATGTAGGCTACATGTACATATAGGAAAATGTGGTACAGACAGCTCTTCGATCAGAACTGATGATTTAAAACGTCTAATTCAGAAGAGTCACTCATTGAAAGACTCGCTGAAGTGGCGAAGATTAAGTGTTAGAATATAAAGGAGAAGTGGAAGAAAAATCTAAAGATACCCAAAAAATCTTGTATATCTGTCAATTAGGTGAGAGAAAATAGTTCATTCGAGACACAGTCTGGGAGTATACTCATTCGAGACACAGTATGGGAAGATCTTGTAATATTATTATTGGAGAGCTTTATAAAGTGTATTTATCACAAACATGATAATATGAGGAAACTCATCTTCATACGTACAGCCGCAGGGATTAAACCTATCCTCTTGTGGTTGCCAAGAGCATAGGTTCCTTCTACATGTTGTGATATTAACAAAACAATATCGAATATTGTGTTGATTGAGAGATATTCCTTGTATATAGATATACGAATAGCTACAACATTTCTGAGTGTTTTCACCAACTCTTTTATTATTTCATTTAATTTCATTCCATTTCATTTAGTTTAATCACTCTGCTACTACCCAATCATTTGATAGTTTTATTATAGCTGATTTAATTAAATACAATTCATGTGATTTCTTAATCATTTTACGAGAAAATGAGTAGGAAAGAAGATGTTGCCAAAAAACTGCTATTAGGCGCCATTTTTCCAAGATGGTGGCGTACGTGCAAATATACGAGGCGGCAAAGTGAAAATTCGGAAAGAGCAATTCGTACAAACAAAGTAGATTGATCCTGTGATCCATCACAATAATCCACAGTGAATGCAAAAATGCAAGCTATTTCTCAAAAAAATATTTCCAATTATCCAATACTGTTATCCAATACAAACATGGAAAAACTTGAGAAAACTGATAGAGGAATTCTTGTATATGTGATTGTTTGTGGAATAAGATTAAAGCTATCTTCTTGGCAGCGGCGGCGGCGTGGTCTCTTACGACCACGCTGGCGGCCAGCCAACGTCCATATCTTGATTAAGTGATAGATTGATATCCTTTGTTGGCTTGACTGATTGGAGACAAGTGGTAACTTTTGTGGTGCAAATGAGAGTATTTCTATCATTTTACGTAACTAAAGGCTATGCTCTTGGGTTTTTTAATGAATAGCAAATGGGTTTGGCGGGCTACTCGTATCTGATGTTAAGTGACATAGCAACACCCATGTCCAATTCCATAGATCTACGTATAGATATACGTCGTAAAAATACGACGATTCACGGCGTTAAGGAACTCGTAAGTAAAAAAGGTAGGTATAAAGTCTCTACTACCTAAACGGTGGTTTATAAAGTCAGCGAAAGGTACAGCCTCTTGCAAGGGTCCATCATTTATAGGACAAAGTAGTAGCTACCAAACGGCTTCCCTTAAAAGAGTGGCAGCCAGATGTGATAACGTTCGACTCTTTCCTACAAATGAACCATAAAAATTCCCTCCGAATTCTCCAAAAACGCAATCCACGCGGGGGCTGGCGCCGCGCCAGAATCAAAACAATATTTATATCTCTCTAAAATATTTCCTTTCAACCGCTCAGCATCGCAATGCCTTTCGTAAACAACACGTAACTTTTTGTCTCCTGAAATCAGTTAGGGAATATCAGATGCATTTAGCCTCGGGGTTTGAATGGTTTGAGCAACTTTCTATTCTAACTTTTCTTTTTGTAGCATACTTTGCCACGGCACTTCACTAAGATGAACGAAGGACCAACCCGTGTAGTATGTTTTAGTTTTTATACCTGACAGGGTATTTGGCAAAGTTTAACAACCAGGATCGGTCAGAAGAGCCAAAAATTGGTCTCTTAAACTAAATCTCAGTGGTCTACCTACCTACCAATGACCTATGGATTCTATTGGTTTTACAAAATTAAATGACGTGAATGACAAATATTATGACAAAAATTGTCCTCCATAGAATATCCGTCCTTGCAGTGGGTCACTAATGAATGCAGACACCCCATTTATAGTTCAAAGCGCGCAACATTGAGTAGCCCGAGTGTCCGTTTGTTTTTCTTTTCGCAAAAAATACACGAAATTCTAAAACCATGGAAAACTCGCAGTCATCCCGCTTGGCGCCCAGCCAGCGCCAAAACAATATTTATATCTCACTAAAAGATTTCCTTCACGATTCGACAATGCGATTCGTGAACAGCGCGCTATTATCCTGGGTGATGTAATTATTTGGTATGAATGCCCTCGTCTTAATAGCGACGTCTTTCAATACTAAAGAGATTCGACCAACGTCACAATAGACTTAAAACAATACACGTGAAGATGAAGAAGATCCGGTTTCATTAACAGGTTTCTTAAGAATTGAAGAAGTCTCCAGTTTGTTACGTTCTCTCGTCTTAATCAACGTGACTTAACAGTCCCTCATATTTAAAATAAAAAGTTACAAGCGTTTGGTCCGTCAGTCAGTGTACGTCGTCTGATCTAGTGCGAATTATAAGACTGCTGTACATTGGTTAAAAGTGTCCACGTAGGTCTTAGATCTTGATCCACAGGGGGATAAAAAGTATCATGTTAATCCAGGTTATGAACTACGTGCATACCAAAGTTCATCCAAACCTGTTCAGCCGTTTTTGCGTGAAAGAGATACAAAAATGGATGGATATCCATCGATACATCCATCCATCCTCACATATTTTCATATTTATAATATTATTAGGATAGAATATGGGTAAAATTTTAACCATGACGCACTAACATATTGAACACAAAATCCAACAAAAGTGACTGCTATAAAATGTTTTGGGGCTTGATCTGGTAAAAGCGCATCACGTTCATGGGGAAAGCCACAAAGGTTTTAAGCCTGTAATATTTACGGCGGCTTATCGCTTATCCACTACCAAACTCGTTACGCCATCGAACCGCAAACCTGGAAAAACTGGTAAAATATAACATGTCATTATGGCTGCTGTTTCCATCCACTAGCTTGTCTTTTAACCCTCGACCAAAACGAGGAATGTCATAGTTTTCACTGGCTGGCCTTCTACCTGTCTGTATCCATCACACTCATGGCTCAACGGATGGATCGATTTTGATGCAGTTTTTCAATTAAAATTAATTCGGTAAAAATCAATTCAGCCAATTATGGAATACCAAAGACTCTTTTCCTTGTCAATCGAGAAGCCTCGGTTATATATTTGGCATATTTCATTACTTCTCCACGCCCGCTTGAATTTAAATGTTCACATGTTTACTTCAATATCTGTATCATCATGATTGTTTTGGCTTGATCCAGTCAGCACAGGTAGAAAATCAATACTCAACTAGGTATAGATTAGCATATACCGAAGATATCAATATAATTTGACCACCTTGCTCCCCTAAAATGTTAAAACATTTCCATACAGATTATTATTATTTTTCCTAAAGATTGTATTTAGTTAACCATGGGCTGCATCGATTATCTAACATCAAGTCATAACAGAAAGCAAGTGAGCATACTCACTAGCTTTTCCAATTTAAAAAGTACATACATAATATTATATAAATCCAAGTTTCTAAGATACTATGAAAAGAGCCATTAGTGTGTTGACCGAAATACTTCTGCCCCATACCTTTCCATTAGGTATACAAATAGAGAAGCAGGTTTTGTTTACCCGAAGACATTCGTTGACCTACAGCTATACTCGTAATGAACACTTCTTCCACTTAGCAAATTCTTAGGGTTCCCTGAAATGTTGTTAGCTGAATTTCACGTCTTTGATATAGTATGTTCCGAGTTCCGAGAGTTCCGAAAAACTGACAATTGGACTCCCCTAGTATTACCAGTTACAATAAGTGGTATAAAAAAGTAATACAAGTTCTTGTTACAATTTTTGTACCATTTACACTTAAGGCCTTTAGGATTTGATTGGGCTTTCTTTAGAATGAGGAAAAAAACATGAAAAAAATGTACCTTATATGAAAAGTACTTTGGTTTTGTTAGCATTGGTCCTCTTTGAGATGATCATTTGCATTCAAAGTTATTCAATGTGGATTTCAATAACCAATCTTCATAATTATATTCATTGAGATAGAGACTATTTGGTTGCTAAGGTACTATTTGTAACTTTGTAGGTTTGAAATAACAAATGTCTCCTGGCAACCAAACATCGTTACCTTAATCCGGATATTGATTATATTAAAACCAGCCATTAATTGCTGAAGTGAAAGATCATCACTACCGAAAGTTATTAGATTAGTACCTATTGAGTAGAGTAGCACTATTACGCGTACCTAAGTGCTTTTGCCTTTTGCCTTTCATTGCCGAAATGGCGAGTATTTTTAGGTGTCTTTCTTCAATGACACCAAAGGTAACAAAGAACAATCAAAAGAAAGGACTTTAAAGTATCCATAGCCAGAACATAAAAAATATTTGTTACGGTTTAGGATTCCATAAACGTCAGTGACCAGGCGGTTATGAGCGGAGCAGAACCCACGGATAAAACACACATTTACTTGCCACCCTCAGCCGGCAAATGTTTGCTTAGGAGCTGGAATAAGATCGTCATTTATAGAGATTATGTTTTGCTTCGAAGGTTCGAGAAAGCTCTCAAAGGGATACCGAGCTATCATAATTAGGTATTAGCGGGCGAAAGAATCTTTCCTACCTAGAATTACTTTGCCCTTTGTAGCCTCTCTGCCATCTCATTATATTCAATTTTTACGACAATAAGAATGGCTTGAATCCCTTGAGTTATACAAATTAAATGAGCTTTTTGCTTCATTTGTTTTAAGTATTATAGACGCAGACTGTCTTTTCTTTCATTTCTTTAATTAAGAAAGAGATATTTTAAAACTATAAATACTTATTCGGAATAATCTCAGAATTTCAATTTTCATCTTAGTAAAAACCGTCTTCCATTTCAGGTTACCAAAGGTTTAGCCAGAGGCAGAGGCAGAATGATGGCAAAGTTTAATAAACTTGTATCCAGCTGCAGACAAGTGGATGAATGTTGGAAATATGCACAATAATTTCCAAATATTTGTTCTCTTTCACAATGATAAGAATGTTAGGTTTAGTCCACGACGCTGGCCAAAAATGGATTACAATGGTATAAGATACATTGTGTGAACATTATAGCGAACTCTCAGGCATGAAAGTTTCCTCATGATGTTCTCCTTAACCGTTGCAGCAGGTGATATTTTGTTTTATTAAATGCCTTTTTGTGTATCACTGGGAGACTTCGGAGGATCCCGAATCGGAATCGGGTACCTAATCTATTTGTTAGATACATACTTGGCGATTACTGCTTTATTCTTGAATTTACATTGCAGTTAGTACAGTTAATAACCTTGCGTTAGTGCAAAGTGATAGTTTAAGGAAAATAAAAATGAATGTTTTTCCAACTCAGAAGTGTTGGTTTTCACAAAGTTGACGCTCGCAATGCTGTGCAAATTAATTCGAAGAAACTATTCCTTGCTGTAAGACGATTCCTCGCCTTTGCAGCATCACACTTCATGTCGTTAGTTTTTATAGGATGGAAAAAAATACAATAAATTATTATCTATTAATTTTTACTCATAATTAGCATTTCACAAAACTAAATGGCACTTGCTGTTAGAGCCAAGGAAATAATCGTCAGGAAATCTGCATGCCTGACAGTTAGTTCTCTACAATATTTTGTAGCGGATTTTTTATAATTTTCTTTTTTTCGTTGTGATACTTATGTGTTTATTACTCTAAGTATATATGTTGCCTCGTATTCATGATACCCTTCCTTCCTTCCTTTCAGCCCTTGGTAGTCCACTGCTGGATATGGGCCTCCCCTAATCATGATACCCACGACCCATTAAACCCTATGCCTAATAATTTTTTCAAACTTTTTCATTCGGTACGTTCTTACCTTCATTATTTATTTCACTTAAACAGCCCTAATTTAAATTTATGTTTTCTCCCAACAAATTTATTAAAACCGAAAATAAAATGTATGTGAAGCTTGCTACAGAAATTTAAATTCGCATCTTCATTACGCCGGCACGACCCTCATAATTAAAACTCGGACGAGATTGAAGACACAAAGCAAATAAACCCACCTGAGTGACCTCCACATTCGCTCCACGTACGACCAAAACAATTGACCCCCTCCCCAAACACCCCTTCTCGGTAAATGCCCTTTTTAAGGCGCTTAATGTCTACAAAAACTCACGTGCCTCAGACAAATGACCGACGGGAAAAAATATATTACGACTTACCACCGTTTACCTGCCGACCGCTTCTGACAGAACTTTCTAGAAACTGTTTTTTACGTTTACGTGTCATACATTGCTTGTTTAGTTACGAATTGTATATTGATGGTCAGTGTTCCCGCGTAATGAATTCGTAATAGGCGACATTTGTTCTCATGTTTTCGGTTATGGCGCGTTTGGGATACGATAATATGAAGTAACTTCGATTTCAGATATATTTACGCGGGAACATAAAATGAATTTTATTGATAAGGACGACGGCGCCCCCGCGCGGGGGAAGAGCGTTCCGCGCTTGTAAACAGTTTAACTGGATAGAAGTTCGGTTATGGTTCCCGAATTCAATAAAGAATCGGGAATTTTTCTTTAAGTTTTATATGACGGAACTTTCTACATTCTTATTTTAGTTTAGTACCTATGCATAAAACCATACATAGCTGATTTTCCAAGGAAGAAATAAAAGGATTATGGAATCAATAACGGAAATAATTTTTCTACATAGGGCTGAATATTATTATATAGGCACAATAAGGTGGAATAATTGAAAAAAAATATTTGCATAATAATGGCTTGAGTAGATCACATAAGCGATCGAAAAGGTTATTGTTAAACTTAAGAAAACCCATTCTTACTTCCAGGATTTTAAAATATCCTCTAAGTAATCAAAATGAAGAGGTCTTTCAATACAATTTGATATCCTGACCGCACAATCGGAAGGCATTACTGATACTCCCCGGATCTAACTAGCTTTATTCGCCTCTGTTATAAAAGAAATCTACCGCTCAATGTAAATACCACAAAATGTCTATATCTTTTCATCGCAAAAACGTCCCAAATACAAAATATCCTCCTCTTTCTATTTATTGATAAAGTAGCTTTAGAAATATTTAAAAAGGTATTTATTTAAAACCTGACCAAATAATGAAGTAGATACGTTTGTTAAATGAAAAATCCTTTATTTTTCAGATTTGGGCAAAAGGATCTCATACCAGGCTCGGATCATGTCTGGGAAGCGTAATCGAGAAGTTTTGCGTAATGTAGAAAACTTCTATAGCGTGGTTCAGGATACTCGTGATACTCAGGAGTCTCTTGATGAGTGGTGAAAGTCGACATAAATCTATCAAAGATATGTATATTGAAACTCCACAACCGACCAACGCACGTTTCGAATTTGGGCTGATTGCTAAAACTATCCAACATTACAGAATGATACTATTATGATTAAATTATGACTCGTTAAGAAATGTAGTTGCACATTCCAGGCCTCCTTATGCTTATAATGTGACCCAGAATGCTGGGAGTTTTCGTCCACCCCCATTTTTCTCCTAATCTACGAGTCAGATGAGCAGTTAAAAAGTACCTACAACCATCCTCATTATCATGATTAATGTATGACGTTCAATGATTGTGCCCAACTTGCATAGTATGCGTTATAAAGACTCTTTGAAAAGATGCAGTTACTGTGTTTTGATTTACGACGTCAGCCTTCAACTCATAGTACTCATGCTATAACTGTTTTGTTCCAAACGACAATAAAACGCACTGCGCTCAAAACAACAGGCACCTTAGAGTATACATAAGATATAGAGTGCGACAATGGTAAAGTTTTCATTTGAAGCGCATGTCGCTAGATGTTTTAAAGAAATCTTTAAACGGTTGTTTTCGTAAAATTAGACGTTAATTATGCAAGTATGTAGTTATGAACGACTGAGCTATGAAATTATGAAAAAGGAAATGCTGGGTAAGTCCATCAGATATGAATTCTGGAATTAAAAAGACATTTGGATTTGCTGATTTTTGTTGCTCTAGAGTCTAGCAAGCTAAAATAGTGATAGGCTAATGTGACTTACAATGAAGTAAATAACGCGCCTAACTAAATGTAGCGTGGAATAATATCCTATCTATGAGAGAGGCATATTATTGTGTCCAGCAGTGAACAAAATATGTTGTCAGCAATGGCTAGAACAGTTTAGAATAAGTGGGAATTATTAATCGCAACATCGTCGGTTCAAACAGTTACTCACAGTTCACACTTACCGACACGCACTCTTCCTCACCTATTGTCTTGGATGAGAGCATTCTTGGAGTTTTGTTTGCGGCGTCATAAATCCGCGCGCCATTTTTGTCGGATTTCCGCCGCCCGCGTTCGAGACGCCATCTCGCGTAATTTATGATATTAAAATGTCCGCTCCCTGCGTCAGGCGCTCACTCACAAACGAACTGTGGAGTAGTTCAACTGGATACAATGGGTTCATCTGCAACTGCGAGCACGAGCACTGTAGTACAGTCATCGCCAGCGATTTTGTTTTTGAATTTATTGAAGCGTAACAGAAATGAAGTGTCCATGCAAGACTGAAGAATGCTTTTAGTTTCTCAAGAGCTCATAGAAAACAATCTTTAATAACAGACGTAGAATCAAAAGCTCAATTAACGTAGATAGAACCTATCTTTAAGGTACCTTAAAAGAAGTAAGGGGGTCGCATAGTGTCACCCATATCTCGTTGGCCGAAATCTAATTTAGTTGCTACTAAAGAGTATGGCGATAGAAGTAAGAGAAATTCTAATATCGCTGGAACGTGTCGAGCTAGACGCACTTTTGGATAATATTTAGTACACTTGGAATAAGCGTCGAAATAATGTAAATTTTTGGTTTTTTAAAGGAAAATATTTTTCTATGTATTCCTTGGTTTGATAGCCCATACAGTTCTGAAACTTAAAGAGGTTCTGTCATTAGTTAGCACCCATAATAAAACCATGTAAAAGCATTTACAAGTTTCACCTCTTAAAAATGTATGTCATAATTTATCTTACAATGGTAGATTATGTACCAAGTTTAATATGTTTACTGTCTGTTGCCACACTCTTTGTCAAGAAAGAGCCCAGTTCCGTTTCTGAAGCGGGGAACGACATATTGCGACTTGTAATGCAATTCCAACGCCCATATCACCCACTTGTAAGAGATGATTCATGTTTACTACATCGCTGCTTTCTTAGATACAACTTAAAGAAATTTTGATTCGAGGTGTTTGAAATTATCCTATAAATTTTATGGGCTTCCTTTCAATCGCCTTTCAACCTCGCTCGACAGATAATAGATCAACGTAAATAATAGATCTCCATCAAGTAGGTTATGTTAGGTTTTAACGTCCAATATTCCTCAAAGCAACAGCATAATATCTTCTTCTGAAACTGGTGACACTACAAGAAATAATGTCTCTGAATATTTCAAAAAGAATTCAAAAAATCTGTAAACTACTCTCTGATATCTCATATCAAAGTTGCATCAGAATCCGTTCGCAAATTGAATTAAACATTCCGAGTTTGCGCTCGATTATGTTTATCTGGATCGCACAAAGAAATCTGATCTAGTTAAACGGAGCATTTGTTTCAGAGGAGCGCAAAGTTGAATTGAATCTGCATCTGAGAGGACCTCTTTAATTTGTTTTCTTCAGACGGATATTATAAGTCCTGTTGAAAATTGTCCAGCAAAAGAAAGCTGGAAGTAACGGAACTTAGCATAAAAGCGCTATAATTCAAAGTCCAGCTGCTTTAATCATTTCCCTATGAAGTTTAAGTTTTAAGTTACTGTGCTAAAAGTCTTGAAATGTTTAAAAATTCACATGAAACATTTTCTCCTTTTAAAGATTACCTTCTTAAAGAAGTAAGTCTATGAAGACTTACTTATTCATATAAGTACATCTAAGTTTAAAATTTTGTACTTTTGAGTGGCGGTTTAACTTATTTTACTAATTGGTTTACTTAACATTACAAGTAGGTAGGGTTTCTTTGTTACCTACCCTCAAATTAAACTTAATTTTATTAAAATTTACCTTAGCTTATATTGCATGTCTCTACTATAGTATACATCAGCTTAAATTTTTATGTTTGTTCAATATAAATGGTTTTACGGATATAATTACCCCAAAACAGATCAAATAATCGGAATAAATACTCCTAAATCATCTGTTTTCATTAGTTATACAAATAGCATTGTTTCTTGGTACATTACATATATCTAAAACCTTTTCTAGTGTCCAACACATTCTCGTTTTCGGTAGCAATTTAGCAAAGAATGAAATCTTATTACATGTAAGTACCTTGCTATTAACTTCTTTTACGTCGAAAAAGTTTACGAGTATACAACTACGAGTACATAGTGAAATTCGTCTCCAGATTCCATTTAGTGGTGAATGGCTTTCGTTCACATGTGACGTCACGTCGTCGCGGCGTATCGCCCGGTGGCGTTCACCTGCGCTTTGTGCGAAGGTTTTAATCTTTTACCTTTTACAATAAAGTCGAAACCAATTTTATACTCGAGATACTTTGGAACTTTTCAGGGATTGAATGTTGTTGAAAACATTGACGTAACGTAATGATTGCACCCAACGACGCTTTTAAAAGTGGTCAGTATTGTTGCGATAAGTCGTAACAGTTTCATAACCAACATTTTCGGTATTCTGCCTCAGTACTAGTGGAAGACTTCAGGGTCTAGTAAAATTAATAAAAATGAATAATAAAAATTATTATTCCCACAGAACAGGAGAAAATGAGGTTATTCCTAATCATCTGTCTATCCACTGCATCCTTAAGTTTGCCGCAGATGTAAGACTTTACCTAATCGACGGTATTTCACCAATTTCTAATAATCCAGTTGCTAACAGTTTATTGACACCATTTTTCCTACGGATGTATTTTCATTGTTATCAGCTATTATGTTGAAGAAACTTGTACTCAACTACTAGTGAAATTCATTTCCAGATCTTATTTTGTGGTGAATGACTTTCATTCACATGTGACGTCGCCTTCACCTGCGCTCTGTGCGAAGGTTTTAATCTTTCACAGTATAGTCGATACCAATATCATAATTATAATACTTTAAAACCTCTGAGGATTTTTTTCATGCAATTTACATGCTGGATGCTCGTTATAAAAGGCCTCCTCTAATTTACATTATTTCACTAACGGATCGATTCTACTAAGTAAGTCAATATCGTATCATAATGATTTCACAAAACTGTCACAATTTGTCAATTTTGGCACATCACGAAATTTTGACATAGGTCAAGAGGTTTTAATTACAATGGTTTCATAATGTAGAGTCCCACGGCTTCCGCCTAACAATTAATTCACAGAACTGAAACTTTACAAATCAATAGCCAATATTCATCTTTGCTACCTGTTTTAATTAGTAGGTAGCAATATAATAATACGAGTAGTATCACATTTCAAATTTTGAAAGAAAATTAGATTTGCGTAAAACTATACCTACCGTCTGAAATATTCTTACAATTGTTTTTCTTTCCAATCCAATAAAATACAACAAAAGCTTTTGACTTTGACTTTGGCTTTGACTTTGATTTAATTTTTTTAAAGACAAACAAGTTTTTTAAATTCTTTGTCATGAATGATAATGGATTGACGAATGGATTGATATCTATAAATGTTCACATTTATATAAGTAGAATGTGAAAGCTGTAAAAATCCATATTATATTATGTCCTTACTGTCCTTCACACACAATCCATTCATGTTCTGACAAATGCCTCAATGTCCACGATTTTCCGATGTTTAAATCCTAAACATGACAAAAGGCACGTGTTAAATCGAAAAAAAATCCAAACAATCACGGTAACATATTCCGCCGCACATCCCGTATTCCGGCCGAGCGCCGGCGTTCCAGTTCCACGCGGTGACAGATATGACACGGTCGCAGACTCGCAGCCGCTCCTCACACACGAGGAGAAAGCTTTCTTATGTACTGGCGATTGTAACAAACCATTGGAATTTTTTATCCTATATTTAGGACAAATAAAGACTGACAGGTGAACTAAAAATAAAAGACAACTGACAGGTGAACGAAAACAAAAAAGTGGTTACGACTGAGACGTGAAATAATAAATCAAAGACAAGATCTTCCATATTCATCGTCTAGATAAATCTAGACGAGAATTTGAAAAGGAAAGCTTATGTCCAGCTTTGAACTCGAAAAGGGTGATGAAAAAAAATTTTGGAATTTCAAAGTGCGTTTCAAGAATAGTTTTACGTGGTATCCATTTTTGTTCAAGTTAGGAATCAGGAAAAGACCGTGCCATTTTTTCAGTTAGAAATACTGCATTTAAATCAAATCTTTTATTTAATACCCTCAACAAAATATCGAAAAGATTTCAATTTTAGCGATTTCCGATTTAAAAAATTATGGCCGGTGTGGACTTTTAATGTTTCGAATAGATTATTTAAAGGCAGTGTCGCAAAATATCGAAAGCGAATTGAATACTGTCAATAAAACTGCAACGAAGTCAATATTTTAAAAGCGTTTCTGCAAAAAACTAATCCCACTTAAATCCGCTTTAAAGCAAACTTCACCACATAAATATCAGCTTTTATACAAAAACATACAAGCGACTCGCGCAGTCGGTCGTGAATCGCTTTGCAAGAGTACGCTCTCCAATCGCTAGTATGAAAGAGCTGAATCGAACTACTTTCATATTGACTGTTGATTGATGAGCTCAAATCGATATGCCCTTACTCCCATCTGGTAGAAATGACGCAGAATGGAAAGTAAGCGTCCCATTTATTGCATACTGGAAGTTACTTGTAAGTAAGGTAGAGTTTTAAACTGTATTTTGAAGTGATGGAGTAACACAAAATGTGGTTTCTGAATAAAAAAACGCGGCGGGAGAAGGGAAGGGAGGGGAAGGGAGGGTAGGTGCTGATAGCGCGTACATGTGTCCTCAAATATTTATGAACCACTCAAATAGGATCGGTTTCTGTTCATAGGGTAGTCCGAGGGACGGTGTTGTAACAATAACTATGTTAATCTCAGGGCAATTTTACAAGAGAAATGTGGAAAATATTGGACAGCAATAAAACTCGAGAACTAACTTATCTTTTATTTCTTACATGTCGACATAATAATTGGCAGCATGTAATACATGTAAATGTTAAAGCGGTGTTGACCCAACAATCAAGGAATCGGTGTCTTACTCGGGAAGTCTATGTTCCAATCCTACTGCACTGCATGAATGTTTTATTTTCAGTTATGTGAGTTTTGCGGTGAAGCAAAACGTCGTGAGGAACTATATTCATGACCAGATCTTCATTATTATCAAAAACATGTAAAGTCCACTAACCCACAAATATTATATAGGCCAGCGTAGTTGGCTACAACCAAAATCATTTATATTGTGAGTAGATAATAATATAACGACCGTCGCGTGGGTCACTTATAGATTGCAAACATATATGCAACATCATACTATTTTCCTACGTCGGTCCCCTGACTAGTCCAAAGTAAATTTCGCGGTACGGCGTTTTGGAGCACTATTTGTATTGGCTTAGATGATGAATGTTTTAGATACACCACCAACGCCAACCAACGAGCTTGCGTCATCTGATGACTAGTGGAAACGATTACAGTCAGTTTGATTACCAAAACGGGAGACTGAATTTTAAAACTGTAAATTATTATTATATAGGATACTGTGAAATGTATGAAGTTGAAAGTGAATTCCTTGTTCCCGCTATATGAGGACATGACGGAGCCCAAGAAATACCTGATTACTTTATAATAATGGCGATAGGTATCTTTTCGCTCATACTTCAATTCTTCTATCCCTATACAATGTATATCTGTATATCAAGCACATGTCCATATTAGACTAAAACCAAACGAATCCTCAATTCGCAAGATAATCGCATGTGTCCAGCTATTCTCAGTAAAATAATATCAAAAGAAGCAAACTTCTGGCCGTAAAAAGTAAATCGTTCTAATTTTCAAGATGATCCATTCCATTATGGCAACGAACTTACGCTATAGTGAAGGGAAGTTTTAACAAATGTCGCAATGCTGATTTTGCCGAATACCGAATATCGAATTTATGAAGGAACACTTGGTACTGTAAAAGAATTTTCGGCGATACTCAGCACGTAACCCTTACAAGGTGTGGTAAGCAATTACGAAACAGTATCTAAGCCCTACAAGATTTCCTGAGATTTATTAATCAATTTCCAGTCGCAGTGTTATGATGCTAGGATATTTATGAAAGCTTTACAGTTTATGAAACAGAAAATACAGTTTAGGTATGAGTAAAACGTCTGTCAACAAATTTTAATGGAAATTTGACTATACATCATAACTTTCCGCTAATAAAAGCTGGTTTTTCGTTAAATGTAGAATTTTTAAAATGTATATCTTAATAATTTTCGTCTCGTACATGATTTACTGCAAACAATTTGATCAAATGCCGAATAACCGAGTAGACCGAATACCGAGTAACCGAATATTCCTAGCATCTCTAGAAATTTATATATAACGTTTTCTCATGGTCCGGGGTCGAGCATTATTTTGCGGTGACACATTTTATTTAGGCCTTAATGTGACGTCACGCGGAAAGATGGATGGCAGATAATAAAGGAGGCCGGAGACAGCCGAGAGAGGTGCCGCAGATGAGAGCCCTATTAGGCCTTTTATTTGTGTCTTAAGAGCGCAATTTAGAGCAAAGGAAATTATAAAATCAGATTGCCATCGCTAAGTTAAAGAGTAAATAACTACTGAGTTAAAGTTTAAATGAGTAAACTGAATTATTATTTTCGTAACGCTAAGTATCAAATTGAGGAACACGGTACGAAAAAATTTAGAACATAGAACAGCATTAGTGTTATTGAATACCTACATCGTTATTACTAAAAACTAAGACCGTCGTTACTCTGAATTTTTGGCATTGACACACACACACATGCACGTACGCAGGCACGCATGTACACAAACACGCGCACACACACAGGCACACTAAATTACAACTCCCTAATTCTTCCTATCACATCCCCGAACAAAAACGATCCAAAATTCAGTTGCTATATTGAAAATGTATGATTATTATATTTTCCAGGACACGTTACGTATTAAACCTCGGGTACTTCAAGCATCGAGTATTAAGAGGGAGTTCCGCGACAAGCCGCCGTCGCCATGGCAACGCGGGATCATTACGCACCGCGCCTGTGATCGAACCGTTAAATTATAATGATGCCTTTAGACCCGAGCACATTACGCGCGCTGTATCGCGAACGTCGCTTCGGGATCAATCCACGCGACGAGTACCTGTTCCCCTTTATACGCAAGTTCAAATACAAGTTGAATGTTTACGAATTTCTCCAAAGTTATGATTTGTATACTCTTCGATTTTACGATAATAATATTATTAATGCTATTTGAGGGGATTTCATACGCAACGCATCCAAAATATCCAAATACTCAGATAGGACGTCTCTTATGTTTGCGATCCGACATTTGTACCTATGCTAAACCCTTAAGAGATAGAGACCCCATCTTTCTCTCCTTTCAGCCCTTTATAGTCCACTGCTGGTCTCGGATATCCCATACGCGACGTCATTCCGCCCTGTTCTTCGCCTTCTGAGTCCATCGGTTTCCATCAGTATTCTTCAAGTGCAATTACTCTGTAATTCTACTTATCCACATTTGACCATGGGAGTACGCTCCAGGCCTTCTTTGTTGGTTGCAGCTAAATTTATACGAAAATATCGCCCTACCAAGATACCTACTGCTTGAAAGCAGGAGAAGAGTGGAATCCTCGGTCAGCATCCCGAAACCAACAGCCCGATAAGTGGCCATAATGAAACGGCGGAGACGCGCTCATTCCAGTTTCACAATTAAAACTTACCGCCGGTTTATTATCTAGCAACTTCCACGATTATTCATTCCAGACGAAGCTACTGAAAAAAGTTTTCGTGTTACGAGTGTAGATGGCGGCTAAATTTCGCCTTGAATTGCTACGATGAGCTTTGTAGTGCCTGAAACATATTACCTGATGCGGTAGAGATGCCGAAATCTCAGGATAATGCAGTGGTATCTCAAAATAATACGGAACCTGTAACGCTTAGTCGATTTGAGATTTCATTTTACTTCGACGTTACTTGTAAAACTTTAACTGTAACTGTACTTACAGTTTTGTAGCTTAAGACCAGCGTTGCCAATCTGTGGGGAATTCCCCAAACTGCGGGGATTTTCAGTCCGAATGGGTAATTTGTGGGGAGAGCGTTTATGTGGGGAAAATGCGGGGAATATAGACATTTACACTAGAACTGAACTAAAAAGTAATAAAAGTAGTATTATAAGAAGTAAGTATAATTTATAAATGATGTACATACTTATATTTAATTCAACTTCAACTCAACTTATCCGGCAGGAAGGTTTTAGAGTTTATTTCATGGCAACATTTATGCCCATCAACTTTATGGTTTATTTCAATTAGAATTCGACCTCAAATCGAGGGTTCCGGGTACGAATCCCATTGGCACGCACCAATGACTTTGTAAAAAAGTTATGTGCGCTTTATAAAATTGAATATCACCTGCTGTTACGGTGAAGAAAAACGTCGTGAGGAAACCTGCATGCCTAAGAGTTCACAAAAAAAAGTTCTCAAAGGTATGTGAAGTCCACCAACCCGCAGTAGGCCAGCGTGGTGGACTGAGGCCTACATCCTTCTCATTGTGAGAGGAGACCCGACCCTGTAGTGGGTCATTAATGGGTTACTGACATAAAGTAGCAAACGATCTTTCTTATCGTTATTACCGGTCCTTCAAAATATGTGGCCAGCGTGGCCATTGCCACTTTAATTTGCTAACATTCAAAGCTAATTATCGTTTCGGACTGTCGGAGAGACGAATACCAAACATAGCTCTCAATTATCCTAAGTTTGATTTGACTTTGCTAATACCTATATCTTATCGAAAGCCAAACAATATGAATACTGTGTAAAGTTGTAATAAATCACCACAAATTACAAAAAATTACTTACTTCATGATAGTAATCACCTACCTATTTATTATTTCTTTTAGCTCGTTTTAGTCTATTAGCTCGTTTTTAAAGACGTATAAGAGCATTTCTAGTCTATTAGTTCATTTTCAAAGACTTACGCCATTATCTCATTTGCATTTTTGTCAATTAATTCAACATTCTTATCTCACTTTGAAAATATCTTATTTTCCATTTTAAATCTTGTTTGCTGTTCAGTCTATTACACCATTAAGATTTCCACTTATAAATTTGTTAATATTTAATTTTGAAAATCATTTTACATTTCATCATTTGCGTTTTCACTTATAAGTTCAAAAGGTATCTCATTTTGAAAATAATTTTTACAAGCTTCACTTGTATGTTTGTTTGTATGTTTGTAACCGACTCCTTTGAGCGTGATTTTGACCCACTTTAAACGGTCAGATTTCGTCCAAACTTTGTAGATTTGTCGAGGACCGATGACAATACACTAATTTGATAAAATTATGCCATTATTCAATTTGCAAAACAAGATTTTTGTCAATTTATATAATCTTATCTACAAATAGCA
>DWIY01000070.1:0-19057 GCA_018248615.1 Erynnis brizo brizo
TTTACTCCTCACATTTTTCTCATACCGGGCGCCTTATATCAAAAACCGATTCTTAAGGAGTAAACTCCAAAAAACTGGAATAAAATGATAAACCCATTCTGTAACCCATCTGTGAGCCACTGCTGGGTTGGATCTCCTCTCACAATAATTGTACTGATGTTATATATTTGAGAAATCCGCTCTTTCCCTGGCCCCAAGCACTCGTAACAAGAACTTTCCCACTGACACAAGATGTCTTATCTACCACTACTTTATTGGCCACCATTACTTTCGTAGTGTTTTCTAGAAATTCGGTTTTTACTTTATTTTTCCCATATTGAATGTGATATTTATGAGATAAGTAACAGAATTATTTAGGATGTTTTTATTTACAAAAAGGACCGAAAACAGGCTAAAATTTTAAGTATTGAAATGATTTTTTATACCATACCTATTTTATACTAGCTGACCCCGCAAACGTTGTTTTGCCATATAAGTTATCGAGCCCTAAAATGACTATAAAAAATAGGGGTTGATGATAGAAGGATGAAAATTTAGGGTTGTATGTATATTTTAATGCCACATTATAAAGAAATAAAAATTAAAAAAATTGTCCAAAAAATAAAAAAATAGATGTTAGTGGTGGACAATCCGTATCACTTAGGTATATGAAAAATAGATGGTAGCCGATTCTCAGACCTACTGAATGTGCATATAAAATTTGGTAAAATCGGTCGAGCCGTTTCGGAGGAGTATTGTCATTAAAACTGAGACATGATAATTTTATAATTATGAGAGATTTTTTCTATTCCAAATTTTTCAACGATGTCTGCTCAGTGTACCTTATGCCTATTATCACATAATATTGACGGTCTAATTACCGCTAACATAACTACGAGTATAAAACCTTGATCTCTGACTGAATCAGCTATTTGAAGCGACGTCTCATCTAATGATTTGAATCACTCAGATTTTTGAATGAATGCGTAATACACCTCGCAACACTAAAAAAAACTTGATTATCCATGAGACATTAAGAATTCAATAGGAATTAAATTGGCCAACAAATGCAACCCAATCCAAAAGTGGAAATCCTTAGGTAAATCCTAAAAACGAATGAAATTATGAATTTACCAAAAAGGTTTTCCTGTTGACACACAGATTTTCTGTACACTACTTACTACTTTTTTACTAAATTGCCATGTGATACGGTTACCTACCCCATAAAACTTCATAAAGTACACAATAAGCAAGAATCACAAATAATAATAAATGGGTGATAACTGATAAGACACCCGTAAATAAAACTTTTCACCTTACATACACTAATGAGTATGTACCTAGCGAAACACTGTTTCGCAGCTTCGTAACCTAATATCAACGTGTGCATAGGTAATATTTTTACTATTATGTCACGGCAGATGTATATCTCATCTGTCTGTCCGACTGTACAAAGTGACCGGACATACAGCAGATGTAGAGGAGCCTGTGCCAACGAAATTACTAGTTCGGTATTGTAATTTATCGGCCAATATAAATAAAATATGCATTAGCGTTTCATATCCGGATTGTCTGCTCTGTAGGTACTATAGACATTCTAAGATGTGGTGAAACGTATAACGTAATCATGTGGAAATGGTAGATATCATTATGGGACAATGCCAAAAAAGACAAATGCAAACATCTTTTAAGTATACCTACAACATATCAATGTAAAGAATTTTATCTAAATTCCAATTTAGTAGAGTCATAACTGCAAACTCTACCTATAAAAGACTCTACCTATACGTGGACTTATAAAGATAAATTTAAATAAATTTATAAACAGGTATAATTATAACACCTAGGTACCTTCCCTTTAAAAGTTTTGTGTATCAAAAATGTAGAGCGGCGAAATGTGCAAGTACTCGTAGATTGTATGTACATATTTACAATTGTTTATTATAAACCGTTTATGATGAAATAATACATACATTTATGTACATACCTATTAAAATTACATGTTGTAGAGTCACTAGCTCTTTTTTTTTGCAAAATATTCGTAATAATTGTGTCAGAAGTCTGTATCTTGTTTGGTCTAGAAATTCGATAAAAATCACTGACTTATCGTCAACTTTAAAGCGATAAGCAAAATAGATACCAAGTTCATATCAATCTACCTCTTTACCTTAAAGGCGTCCGTGTAGATATTTAGAGATATTCTACTGTAGATATTCTACTAATACTTTGACCTAATATGAAACTTGGAATCAGAGTAAGGTTTGGCTTATAGGTACCGTACCTACAAATAGTTAATTTCATTTAAGATTCGACAAACTTCTCGTTAGGAGATATACTAGTTGAATTTATAAAATTTATAGTTACCTACTTACTACAATTGCAGTAACATTTTCAACAAATTTCAAAACAAGGGCATAGGTACCTGCTTCCGTTGTAATTGCAATGAATTCCAAATATTTTACTCACTGACGTTTCCGAGAAATATGTCTGTTGCTATTCTGTTGAGTGCATAAACGATGCTCAGAGAAGGCGGTGATTCAACGGTAATGACGTTAGCCACGTAATGGACTTCCAAGGTAGGCAAACAGACGTCGGTCGCCATCAACCAGCCCAGATTTAAATAAATAATACTTCCTCGTTTTTGATTAGTTCGCAGCGCTTTTTATTGGTGCTATTCAAATTAACTTTAAAATCTGCAATTACTGCGACCATTACGTTTATACGAAGTATTTTAACTAGTAGTATTTTGCAGGCCAACAGTCACCTTAAATTATGATTCATGGTATCACAATCCAGTATTCGCGGGCAAGACTGAAATCAATAAAATCAACAGACAGTTTGAATGGGTGTAAAAGCATATTTTTAGCACATTAACGTGTGATTGAATTTTGCGGAAACAAACAAACTGAGTCACGTGCTATATATTTTATCTAATCAGGACGTTTTCTCTCAATTTCATTTGCTCACCAAGCAGACCGAATAATAATAATAATACGTTCGGTTAAATATGAGTCAGAAATCGTTAATGCATTAACACAAGGTCGGAGTTTTACATAAATAGCCGTGGGTGTTCAGAAAACAAAAATACAAGTTCCTGAAAATGGTGGGTATCGTTTTGTATAAATAGACGCATCATATAATTATGTGAGGCTAGGTGGAGCGACGGGCGTGTGGTTGTGGTACCCTCTACCTATTGGCACATCGGGCCGTGGCACTGATACCAGATTTGCGAAAATTCTCCCTAAAATTTGGGAGTTTCTTTCTTTTTCAAAATTGGGGGCACAGTATTATTGGGGAGATATTTGGAAAAAAAAATCTTTCGCTGGATTAACAAGTTTTTAGCAATTTAAGTATTTGGTTTGAGAATTAGGTACTCGTAGATTAGAAATTGTCTTTAGCCTGCCAATTGAATAAAAACAAAGAAAGATATGTGGCTGCCTTTGTTTTTGTTAAAATTAAAATATAATACGAAATAAGAAGTACCTACCTAATTAAGATTGCACACAAAGTTCCAGCCAAAGTTTTACAGAAATCAATACAAAAAAAACTCAGCATCATTCAGAAATTAAAAGATATTTTAAGACTATTATACGAGTATAACTATATCTATCTTTTGTATTTGATACCTTTATTTCGGTATTTTTTTCTGCAAAAATCTGAATTTTGTGGGGATTACGGTAAATATTTGGGGACCTCGCGCGACTTTCACCTGGCAACACTAAGTCCGTGGTATTGTGATGTGATTGATGTACATTGTGTGAAGCGCTTATCGCTCGGCAGGAAGTGGCTTGGTTTATTATTCGTGTCGTGCATCATGTGGCTGCGTGCGCCGGCGCAGGCGATCGCTACGGGAGAATTTCTACGCTATCCAGATACGACACTAACGGGACGCCGATATAATCTCTAATTAACGGAGAAACTCATACATGTCAAAGCCAACTTAATTATACTCCAGGATGGATCAGTTAACTTAATTATTTCCTGGACCATTCAGATTACGCCGTTTCCTTATTATCTTACGTTTAATGTAGAGCAAAAATTATCACTAGATTCGAGGTACTTTAAGCAGGTAGGTACCTAGTTAATGTATCCGTAATGAGGGTTACTTCTGAAGAACGTTCGATTAAAAATATACCACTTACAAGTCCTTTACAGTGCCTAATGATCTTTGGTTGAATTTTATATTCAAACGATATCCTCTGCAATAGTGCATAATGTACCTAACTCTACTGTTTATAAAAAACAATAATGTGAACTGTGTGTGAATAATGTGAACTGAACTAATAACCTTCCCATTATTTTTAGTATTAAAGAACCAATTGGTACTAAACAACAAAAATATTAGCTCAACCGATTTTAGTCTATCCATTCTATTGGCATTACTTTTCCTACTGTGCAATGTTTTTCCAGGAATGTTTGTAAACACATTAGTTAGCCGTCGTTGCGAGAGTTTGTCCCGTACCTCGTACGTACGTAGGTACATATCTCAATGTACCACCCATCTACTCGTATCTATTAACTTAAAAAACATAGTGAGATATCTGTGCTACATCTCTGCGTCTGCCAAAACTCGTAACAAAGCCTTCAGTGTACAAATAGGTCCCTTAGGAACAGGTGTGCAAGCTCAAAATCTAATCTTAATACTAGTACTTAAATTAATGATGTTTATTATTAAAATTTTAGAAAAGTAAGTAGGTACCTAGTCATCTATTTATTAATCTGTTTGTTCTAACGGAGTTAGTAAATAGGACGAGATATCAGTGAATCTGTCAGTACTCCTGACAACGCATTTCCTTCTGTGCAAAAGCAGTCTCCGGGAACAGGTTTGCAAGCACAGTTGCAATTCGACTTCGCGACTTTATTCGTACTTCGTGCTCGGCAAGTAGGCTCGATGAACCGCCTTACTTCCAGGATATCTGAATGCCATCCAAGATTAGACAAAATACACTTTATTGCACACCATAAAAAGTAGTATAAATAATTTTACCTAAATTAAAAGTAACATAGGCAGAAAAGAAGCAGATAGTGTGCAATGAATGTCTCATCGCACAAGCAGCGATCTCTTCCAGACATTCATACAGACGATATTAATATAAAAGATTTAAATCTCCCATGGATTCTCCTCTTTAAGCTTCTAAAATATTAAATTAACTGTAGATATAAATATGGCGAGTACCTGTGTTATGCAAAACTTGCAGCACTCCTCTCCTCATATTCCTTCTTTGCAAAATTGTACCTCTCCGAAACAGGCTAGAAAGCGCAATTGTGGGTTTTCTTTACACTAACAAGTATCAATATTTGAATTTCATCTAAAACTGATCTGTTTACCTACATGATTCTCAATTGTAAAGAAGTTTTCAATTTGTTGATTTTTATAATTGTTACCTGAATAACGCTGACGACGTATTTCCTTCAGTGCAAAAGAGGTCTCTCAGGAACAGGTTTGCAAGCACAGTTGCAAAGCGACATCGCGACTTTACCTCGCGCTCGGCACGTGGGCTCGATGCACCGCCCACCATCCACGATATCTGAATGTCATCCAAAACTGACCTACTTACATTATTCACAATTATAAAGATTTCGCGATTGGTGATGACGTAGGCACTATTGTTTCTTTTTTAATGAGGCCTATACTGTCGCAAATACGTCGGTTTTAAAACTGACTTTAAATTCAACCGATGTCACAAAATTGCAATCTACAGTAGGCACCTATATTTTTTTGAAATTGGTACGTGATTCCTTTACGATCATTACGAGTAGATATAGTGGATCAATCAATTACAAATGTTTTCAATTACAAAACCTCCACTTCAATTATTAAATACTTAATTATAGAAACATTAGCTGTTTCTTTTATCTACATGTGCATTGAAATGCAAAATGATGTTAGATACTTCAAGAAACAGCCACTGGAGTGCATAAAAACATCTTTATAAACGGAACGAAACCCATTTACATTTGCACTTAGCATGGATGCAGAGAGTAGCAAAAAAAGTTAAAAAATAAACTGCAAGTTGAGATCTGCTAACGCAAATACAATTTACAACAAGAAAATGATTAAATTAGCGAACGGGTTGAGGAAAGCGAAAAGAGAAAGACGAAGTATTACCTACTACCAATTAAAATTAGGTAAACATAGTGTTATTCGTAACTCATATGAATACTCCACTAGTCTATAATTCTCTTATTCCTGGGCATCTTTTCATCGCATCCACTTACAAACTCAAACAGTAACTTCATCCTATTTGAGGTTGAATGCGTCAGACTGCAGTGACCACTTAACTTCACATGGTATTATTAACGGTCGTTCGTTGTTCCAATCATGCAAAATAACAAGACAGAAAAATTCACAAATTGACTACTACTAATGCTTCAACATACTTATTGGTATCTCAAAAAACATTATTGAGCCGTTTTATTGTTAAACATGCGTCTAGTAAAATAATTAATATGTCTATAGAGAACCGGATGAGCCAATCAGCCCAGTGTGAGTCATATGTGGGGTGGCAAGCTTATTATGATTTCGTTGGATTGTCTGTCGACCTTATTTATTAATTTTATTGACACCGAATGTGAAATGCATCGTCTTCATGCTTTGTGTTTCAATTGGAGAGGTAATGTTGCTGTAGGCAAAATTAAAGGCGATGCACGCGATGATCTCAACCTCAGTCAGTACCTTGTTGAAAGTTCCATAATGTTGGGGTGGTCATCTCTTGTTTAATGTTATTAACACCTGTTGATAACTCGAGAATTAATAAAGCCTATACGATGTACGTTTTCTACTTAAAAATGATAATCAGTGCGCCGTAAGATTTACTAAAGTGATGTTAGGTAAAACATCAGTTTTAATAAATTCCACACGATATAAATTTAAAAAGTGATATTGACAACTTTAAGCTTCCATGAAAATTATTCATACTATCATTAAAAAAAATTATATCATCATAAACCTAATCCATACGATATCGTTTTTAGTATAGATCCATCTCTTCACTTCAACATTTCGAGCGACCCGCGACCCTATACGCAGTCCGAACCACGCATACCCGTCCTATAATCGAGCCCCTATTCTTCAAAGTGTATGTTTATGTTTATCGGTACGCTCTCTCATTCGCACTCATAGGGCCTTGAGTGCACACAGAGGACAGACTGCGATCAACATTAAAATACAGCGTGGATCAGTTCTTCCAAGGTGTCATAACTCGTACTTGTCGTGAATGTGACTGGTTTCTACTCACTGCAGTCAGTAGCGGAGGCTCCAATCTGCTATGAACAAGTGTATTGAATTATCAACATAGATTCAAAGCTTGAAATTATTATACTGACTATATTAAATGGTAATGTCCTAAGTTCGGACTCCGCACAGATCCATATTAGGAAACTTGAGATAAAATGACTTTATGGAGAATGGAGATTATTTCTTCTGCAACGATCTAATTCTATTTATTAATCATTTATTCAAATTCGTGGAAGGACGCCACGCAGACTTTGGAACAACTTGTAACCTGATATCTATTAATTTGTAAGTTAGGCCTTCAGAAGCGTTATTTACTAATTTGTAAGGGTTCTGGTACTTCAATATATAATAACATAGTACCTATCTTATGTTATTCACTTTAATTACTATAGACAAGAAGAAGAAAGCTTGAGTTTACAATTGAGTATGGTAATTGAGTTCATAAAATATTTAAGTAGTGAGAGCATGATATAAAATAAATAAATAGTTTAATGAGATAGGAAGTAAAATGCGTTCGTGCGTAAAAAAATGTTCTCAAAGGCATGTGAAGTCCACCAACCCGCATTAGGCCAGCATGGTGGATTATGGCCTACATCCCTCTCATTGTGAGAGGAGACCCGACCCTGTAGTGAGTTATTAATGGGTTATAGACAGGATATTGATCTAATTAAAGCACTATCAGCAGTGAGGTGGTTTTATACAATATCGTCTATCAGACTTCAGCTACACATACATACATACCTACCTACCGTAGATACTATTATAAATGTCAACATCGACCATCAAATTCCTGTTTCAGAATTCACTATATTTCTATTCCTAAAGGTCCGAGATCGCCTTAAGATTATCCCATAAACTCCCGACAAAAACAAGATCTTCGGGCTTGTTGGTGCATAGGTTGGCACAAGAGTGGCGCGGTGGTAGGTCTCTACTACTCGGGCATATTATATGTAGGTACTCAATAGATACACTGTTTACTATGTACTAAACAGTGTAGGTATTGAGTATTGTTAACTATTGAGTATTGTTTAAAATATGTATATTAAACATCTCCCAAATCGAAAAGAATATTCTAATGCGGATGGCAAATCTAGCAAAACGTAGTTTTGGCTAACTGAGACCCATATTTGGGTCAATTGTTGACCATTTGTCTTACTTGTCTTTATTTACCTTCTCATATGCTACGTTAAATTATGTAACTGTTATAATTTATTAATTACCAACATAAGTTATGGTGAGACTAAGATACTTACCCTTACACCTTAATTAGTGGGTAGGTGAGAAAATATCTAAAATATAACTAAATTTCTAATTTATCTGTAAACATTTAGAAAAGATAACATTTTTATGTAATTAATTACATTATAATATTTAAAATTTATAAACATTTATAAACAAGTGGAACCAACTCCTTGATGTTGCGTTGCGTAAATCGTTCTTGAAATCGCTTTCTACGTCGCGTCACGTCCATACCTTGATAAGCGAACCTTATCTTACGTAAATCGGCTACCTTCTGTATACAGCACCTTCTACATGTATAATTATAACAAACATTGAATTATCGTTAGTTTTCTGATTCAATTTTTTAATGTGGCAGAGAGAGAGAGCCCCACAACTGTCTCGAGCTGCTACCTACCTACCGCCTCATTACCATTCGTTACTTAACATGCTTGTTTCTGTTACTTTGATTGAGGGTTGAGGTGACAAGAAGTTGTTGTTTCATTTGAAGAATCAAATCCTCATAAGTAGCATGTAGCACCGCATTATCGTAGGTACGAGATCAGATGGGACATTATCCTACTATTTCCGTCCTTGGATAGCCGTGACCACACAGCATGCTCATATTGAATGAACCAGCCTATTACAAAAGTGTATTCACGCTATATAGGTACATAATATTAATATGTTCAAAATCACAGAGGGCGTAAGTATTATCACTTCCAAGAACGAAGAATATAAATATCATAAACTGGTAATGACGCAAATTTCTGCAGTTATTTTCGAAGTAGTGAAATTGGTCAGCGGAACAAGTTTGGAAAATGTACACGACTTTAATGTTTTTACTTGCAATTTATTTAAATTATGAGAGTGATGCATTAAATGCTGGCTATTGCAGATACCTATGAGATTAAAGTAAAATAAAGTAAGTAGATGCATAAAAAAGTAGTAGATTTGATCGACATTTGATAGCAATGTTCTGACGAATATACAATATACATACATATATATCTTATACAATGTATGTATCGTTGTGCTGGTAAACATCGTTATGTAACTATTATGTTTTCTATGGTTATTACCCATAATTCCTCCCATGTAAGAATTTCGGAGTAATATCTATGTCTTTGCAGTTTTCATACTAATTTATTTACTCTGGCGTTGCGGTAATTGCGGTATAGTAATGGCTCAGGGTTTTTTATAATATTATGTATGTTTAATTTCTATTACCTATAATTAAAAGGATACTGAGAGTTTTGTGCGGCCGCATTTTCCCCCAGACCACTATTTGCCTGGTATATTTCTACGATTTGGCTGAGCGATCAAAGTGAATGAACGTGTGATTATAATGCAATATGTATAACATTCTTTAAGTGTGCCAAAATTGTCCCTAACGATAAATTAAAGCTTTAGAATTTTGAGTGAAGAAAAATCAAGTATCAATATTATAAAAAAATGTCGTTCATGTAACAATGTTCCATGATGCAAACGACATTATAGGTCACAGCGAGCGGCCGGCGCTCAGCGTTCCGTCTCACGCACGCATCATCGCGCTCCACCCTCTTCCAATTGGGTAAAATTATGATCCAAATTGCTCCTGTTCCGCCTATTAACGTTCCTCTGACCTAACACAATATAATGCACGGAATAAATCTCAAACAATGCAGATTATGTAGATCTGTGCTAGTGAACAACTTAAAACAGTTATGTATTACCGAAGAGACAACAATAAAAGTATGTGTAAAGTATGAACTCTTGTCACGTGTATGAACCACGTTATGAGCATTACAAATTTTAATTTATAATGCTTACTTTCTGTCCCTGTCAAGCAATATGATTATAAATAACGTTTAATTGTCCATTAGGTATACATGGCGCGTCACAATCTTATATCTCCTACAAGATTTAATAAAAAAACAAATAACGATACAAAAGGAACGGCCAAAGAAACGTACGGCCTTATTACGGTACGAATGGTACGACCACTCTATAACTTGCTTATGCTTGATCTAAGGTTTAGCATTACTCTTTTTTTATATAGTATCTTTTTTTATTTTTGCATACAAATTTTTTGCTCAAGCGTTATTGATTACGTTAGGTACAAAAGTAGCGGCCAAGAGTCGAGTTTTTTGAAAAATAAAAAAGATCAATCTTTTTATCACCCATAAGCCATCGACATTCAAAGATCCCGCACGCTATACCGCCGACACATTATTATCTGCGCGGTTTCCCGCGGCCTATCTGCAGTCTCGATAAGTATGACTCTGGAAATATCAATCCCCCGAGATTCCAGTAGGTACCTATCCCGCAAATCCCAAACCGAAACGAAGGCACGGAGAACATGCAGCTTCACTGGGGCTTAAAACACCTCCGCGGGCGGCTTTTAGGTGGTAGAGGTACGTGCGTCTACCGCTGTAAACGTTGACTGAAAATGATCCCGCAATTCTAAGTCGATCAGTACCGTGACGTCACTAACGCAGTTAGCCGCACCGGCCAGCCTGCAAGCTCCCACGTTCACTTTCTATCAAGCGATCTTTGAGTACGTAATTGCAACCTGTTATACTAAATTAATCCGAGAAATCCGCCGCTAGCTTATTATACATAGCTTCATCTCATTACTTACCGGCTATTTTAATTATTAGACGCGTAATCTAGATTACACTCGTATCCCCAATAAACACGTACTCTAAGTACTTAATTTAAATTAAGAACTCCTTTAGTCTGCAAATATTAATATTAGACACCCACTCGACTCTGCCAACATCGTTTATTAAACCATACTGATAACCTAAAACGCGTTATTTACACAAGATTCTATTATTTTGCATTTTGACACGTAAGTACCTATTTAAAAGATCAATTTCCGGATTTTCAGAATGAAACCATTTTTTATAGAGTTCGTCCTGGCTGACTTCAACCATGTTTACATCATGTCTCACCAAAAGGGACGGAATATTAGTGCAAAATCTAGCTAATTCCACGAATCCCCTTAGATTGGCTTAGATCATCTCCTACGCAGGGGATTTGTAGATATTTTGTCCACAAATCCCCTTCCACGCTGTTCTACCGCGTTTTTAAATAAACAAAAATACCAAACTAGTCTAGTTACCAATCTAAAATGGTGTCTGTTTGGGGGGACAGCGGTGGTATCTCTCATAAATTTCTCAATTTTAAAGATATTTGATTTTTCTTTAAAAATAGAAATTAAGAATACTGGCGCGACAACGGCCAAGTGGAAACAAGTGAACACTGAACACATTTCAATACAATTGCCAACACATAACAGAATCATATCGGCGTTTTTTGTTAGTCGTGTGTGAGAATCGAGATTTCACCGGGAAACAGCGGTACAACGATACCTTTCGCTCGGTTCGATGCTAGGTAGAAAACAGTAAAAAAACTGTCCCACTTCCCAATGACCTTTGTTACAATAGTATACTGCTAGAAAATAACCCAGTAAGACGTGGTAGCATTAACGCCTAGAGCACAATAATCAAATTTTAATATACGAGTCATTTAAGAATTATGTAAGTATAGGTATTTACTAAAGTGTCTGCAGCGACATGACACTTAAACCTAATAGAGTGTCAAGGTATTTAATGTGTTTGTATTACTTAATTGTTGTCTTTAAAAACAAGAAATAGACCAAAGGCATTACACACTAATATAAATAATAATATAGATATGTAAGTACATTTTTTGTATGTAGTTAAAGTGTTTTCCCCTGTAGGTATATCTATTTAGAGGGCCCAGGTGGAGTGGAGCCGATTAGACCGCTGCAAAGGACATTCAAAAGCTGATATTACGTAGTTAGATTTTTTTTATAATACACGATACGGAGTGCATAAGATGCGAATATGACAATTGACAACACATTTTTTAATACAATAAATTAGTTTCATGCGATAACCTAAGTACCATGTACCCAAAAATGTACCTACCGACCTACCAAATTTAATGATACCGGGGTTTGTGAATACCCAGTAGTACCGACATCCTTTTTAAATTTGATTGTAGAAATATTGTAGAAAGTGGCCACCAACCCGCATAAAATCCGCACTAGGCCTGAGTGATAGACTCCTTAATTCTCATTGTGAGAGGAGACCCGACCCCGCAGTGGGTCATTATTGGGTTATAAGATTATTGCAACCCAAATATGGAAAATTAAGTGTCTTTAGCATATTGATTTATATTCCAGTGACTCAATAATTTCAAGGCAATTGCGTTAATTAATAATGTTAAAAATGTGCATCTGAGCTGAAAGACAGATTGGTATTAGGTACAAATTGACCTTAGGTTAAACGTCAGCCTAAAATAGTTCATTTGGCATTATTCCAAATGCTAATGCCTAAAGCGTACCGAATAAATATTTAGAAAAGTTTTATACATTCACTGACGAAAAACAGAAACAACACAGTAAGAAGTCAAGAACTCGATTGTTTTAATAAGGTACAAATTAAAAATAAACTTGAGCATGGACCTACAAAAAGAGGTTTTGTAGGTCCATGCTTTTGAGTCAAACAAATTCTAACATTCATAATCATACATCTTTCCTATTTCACGATTTAACTTTTAAAATTAGTTAAACAAAGAAACCGCAACCGTAAAACCTTAATCCACAGTTTAGGTATTACAACAAAAAGTAAGATGTTCAAATTTTTTTTTAAAGCTTTTCTATTTGTAGGTATCCCGCGTATCTACGAGTATGTTCTCTTAAAAAGTTACATAGACAACGAAAATTTAGATATAAAGAATCTATGAAAGCACAATGTACCTCGTGTATAATCAATATAATCATAAATATACAACGAAATCTCTTAGCAAGTTTATTAAAGGAAATATTGGAAAGAGGGTAGGCCACCCTCCTTGAGGACACGTGCGTCCCGCTACATGTTTTATGAATGAGCTAGCCAATTTCCGAGATATCTCTTCATTACATTATGAACAAAATTTTGTGGCTGCCTTTATAATATTATAGAAGTGAATGTGACTTATCATTCCAAGAGTCCGTATTATATTCTTAAGGAATAAAAGGAAGCATAACGTTAGTTGACTCATAAAAATTAAAGACAGCTAGTGTAGTCGACGCAAATGCTAATCAATCCGGTACCTACCTTATCTAGTGTGAATTATGACTCAACACAATTGTGTCGAAGGAACAATAGATTATCTTATGTAAAGTTTCATTTTGACGTATCTAGCGTGGAGCGACATAAGCAATTAATTTACGTTCTCCATAATATAGAGCTGGTGATAAGTAAGATGAAAAGTAGACAGCCGTTGTTAATAAAACTCATAACATCTTAAAAAGATAAGATCGCCTACACGGTCAGCGTTAAAAATGTGTAATGGTACAAACAAAATGACGACACTATTGCGTGGGTAAGTTATTTCAAACGAGACTGTCTGCATTGGTAACGTGTTATCTTTTTTGTCAAATTGTTATAACTTTCTGTCACGTCTTACGTAGTTTGGTGTCGGTACTTGAAACATCGCATGTCGCAAACTCGCACAACTCGCGCACGCAAAACACTTATAATCACCAGCCGCGAACAAAACAGCTTTCGTGATATTCAATTCGATATAGTTTCACTTGTATTGATGGGTATCGCTCTGCCAGTCAACTAATACGCCTATTAAATAATTTTGCAGGTTTTTTTATAAGTACTTTCCTCTATAAGTATTAACAACGTAGTTACATAGGAAACAATATTTAAAATAATATCTAATATATAATGTGTTAATTTATAATTTATCCTTGGATATTACGGTGAACAGTAAAACGATAACCAAATCTGAGTTGCTCTGAAAAGAGTGGAGTTTATTTTATTACATAAACTAGTTTTAACATTTTTACAAAACATTATACCTTAATTAATCACAAATTTTACCTGAAAAGAGAAACAACATTTAAAGCTATTGTTTCACCAGTTCTTATTAATCACTATTATTTAAATGTTCAAATTACAATATAATTCTCACATAGCATAACCTCTATATTTAAATTTTAACGAGCTCCATCAATCATTCAATATGACACCACTCCATAGAATCACACAAGTTCACAGATAAATTATACATCAAAGTTTTTACGCGGCAAATTCAAACTGTACAAATTAAATGAAGTGTCACGCACTTTGTTTACATAATATTTAAAATATAAATAAATAATAAATAATTAAATAATAATAAAAAATAAAAAAACAATACAAACAATACCTACATTTATGGAAAGACACGTTAAAGGCAGCAAAGGAAAAATTATATGATGTAGTTTTTGTTTATGTATGTAGGAGCACCTATGTTTTATTAATATACTTAAATTGCAACATAGTTTTCCTTTATTTTTAGATCAATACAGTCTAGGTTTGAGTTATGTACTTATCTTGTCTTTTCTATATTGAATAACTATATATACATACCTATTATGTATCCTTTAATGTCTAGACAATTTTATAGAGGTCGCACGACTCTAGCGTTGAACGAAACGTAGAGGGGATAGCTGCGCTTGAGTAGGTACCGTCGCGGAGCCAATCGAAGCCAAAAGCCAAAATACTGAGAGCCAATCGGCGGAACGCACGCTCACCACGCCGGCCAAGACACCTTATTTTTGACTTCTGCGCAATAACGATCAGTCAATTCAAAATGAGAATTCGAAATAGTCAGCTAAGTACCTACATAAATCAATATGCAAACAATGGAATGAACTTAATGTTAATATTGAGAGGGAATTCACAGTAATCGGGCGCGGTCAAAGAGCAACATGGTAGCCGGCGGAAACGGCTGTCAATCGATGTGATTGTCCATAAACAACATTTACGATAGAACACGCATTGCCTATCTACATACTAGGTATTAGGTAGGTACCTACCCTTCTCCCGTTCTATTGAAATAGTATTTTTATTGTATGTGAGTAGATAGCAAATATGTGACAACAATGTAGGTACTTAATGTAGTAATGAGTAGCAAGTATGTGAAATTCTACCTGAAGGTATCTATGTATATGTGGATGCGTTGCAACCACCGACCACATAAACTATCGTTGGTTGCAACTCATGAAAACAGTAATGTTAGCCTCAAATTAGATATCTCCAGCAACGACGCCTTCCCAGCTCAAACACAGACTGCATGAACTTCCCGTGACGAGCTTCTATGGCTCACTACTACGTATCAAAGTATTGCCCATACATGTATATTCATTTTTATAAGTACCTATATCTATATCATAATCTGGCATCTGCGTTTTTCTTATCGCAAATTAAAATAAAATACCTGCAAAGATTTTTACCAAATTAGGTAGTCAATGTAAAAAAGATACCGTTCTAAGGACTACGAGTAGGTACGTTCGGGCTCAATCACAAATGAATAAGAATCTATCGTGAATACTATTAACACTGAACTTGCCATAGATATCCATGAATTAATTATTTATTGATGAGCCTATCGCCTGCCATTTGCATAAAAAAGCACTTAACCACCTTTACTTCATTATCTGAAATGCACATAATTATTCATTGAATACGCTTTAACGATGTCAATATGCACGATGCCAAGGAAATGAGGACATTTAAGATTATAGGTAAATAAGTTACCTAATACGTCTGACGTCCGCCGACGAACCGACAACAGCTGGAGTAGGCGTAGGTATTCTGAAGTGAATTCTCCATCTCGTTGGATTGATGACTTGATTTGACTTGAAGAAGAAAGCAACGAGAGTTTGGATGCGAAGAGCGGATTCGAAGAACGCGTGATGTGGCCACGCGCCTTGGGCGAGGCCTATTTCCAACAGTGGCTAATAATGATACTAAAAGGGCTTTTTTTATTCGTGTTATACTTACTCGTATTTTTGTTTTATCTTATGTGATGTTTCATAACCCTTAGAATATGTGAAAAAATCTTTTACAGTTTTATATTTACGAATTTTAAAATAAGTAGATACCCAGGTACCCATGCATACTTAAAAGTGTTTTAAGTAATAAAAGGCTTATATTAAAAATCTCCTCTTCAAAGAGAATCCTATTGCCACTTGAAAACCGATTCACTTCTTATTGATATAGGTACATGAGCATGCAAATGCAACACAACATTAAACATGAAAGGCAACCCGCTAGCGGCTTTAAACAATACCTGAGCGGGGCTGAGCGATTTCGCGCTAGATAATGATCAAATTTGCCGAGTCCTAATCTTTGAGATGTTTATCAGAATTTTATTTAAACGCTTTACCATTCGTAAGTAAGTAAGGTCCTTTACTGTGAGCCTAATCCACAAGCTCAGAGTCGCTCAAAGGGCAATGGTAAGAGCTATGCTTGGTATTTCTCTACGGGACAGAATCAGATATGATGAAATCCGTAGAAAAACGAAGTTGTCCGACATATCTCAAAGTTTGCTAATTAAAGTGGCAATGTGCTGGCCACATCGTTCGCTGGACTGACAACCGATTGGAAAAAAAGGCACTCATTCAGAGGTTGGATTCAGAGGGCCAGGAACGGGTGGAGTGGCGTCGATTAGGGGAGGCCCATGTCCAGCAGTGGACTGCCAAGAGCTGAAAGGAAGGAAAGAAGGAAGTAAGTAATTTAATAAACTGACCCTGAAGCTGGGAGCATAACACCGCTCCTGCTTAAAAGAATTTACTTTATTTTATTATTTTATGCTTGTTTCGAAGGGTTGCATGAAATAGGAGTAGCAATTAGTATTTTTGTATTCAATGGTATCTAATAAACAAATAGGTATATATAGATAATATTAAGTATCTAATTAAGATAATAAGCGCTGCCTCGGTAATAAACAAATATGACTTAATTTTGGCAAACATTCTTGTAACTTGTCCTTAGAAGTTGGACGTTTTCGTGTTTCGTGTAAGATGTTTGAAATATTAAAATAAGCTCAAGGAATTCTAGAATCTAACAACTCTAACAAAACGGAAGCTGCCCAAAACGAAACCTGTTCGCCACGTGGTTGCATCTCGGGCCGACGAGGGCCACCAGACAATGCACAGTTCACACTTTGTTATTGTGTCAACTGCGCGGAAGCAAAGCACGTGTTACTCATCCCACCCGCCGACATCAACACTAAATTACCAGAATAATACCTTAGAGTCTTTTATACAAGGCCCATTTCCCAATAGCTAGAACGGATGCATTGACTAAACTTTATCAAAGAGACTCTCAAACCTATGCCTTCTATAGAGAGCCCCTTTTACATTAAAATGTCTGTGTAAAGACATAAAATGTGTGTCCATTGTTAAGGATACCATACCAGGAATTACAAAAAGACCAACCCCATAATACCTACACGATGTACCTACTTATATAATTGTTTACAGTTCATACGAGGAAATCGGGCTGAAACTAATAAAACTGCAACACATAAACGCAGAACACGTGTTAGATTAGCAGTGAACTCTATAATCACTACATAGAATAAAACAAAGTCGCTTCCCGCTGTCTGTCCCTATATATGCTTAGATCTTTAAAACTACCCTACGGATTTTGATGCAATATTTTTTTATAGATACGAGTGATTCAAGGGGAAGGTTAATAATTATGTAGGTATATGAAATGCATAAAAAAGTTTGGATAATAGTCAAAATATATAATTGACAGAGCGAAGTCTGCCGGGTCTAAGTATTAAATACTAAGCGTCTGTCCTGTTATCCTATGCTTGTCCAAAATGAATTTTAATGGAGATACAGGCTAATAGCCAAGTAGGCCGCATAAACTAGGCCTCAAACTACTTAGGTTTAGTTAGTGCTATAATAAAAACCACTGGAAAGAAGAGATTTAAGCTCGTGTAAGAGATTAAAAGCATGTGTAAACTTAATTAATCCCATCCAAGGATTGGAAAAAGCATTAAATTGCAAAAAAATCAACTCCTGGTTAATTTTGCTTCTAACGCGCGGATGCTCTAGATGTCCTTTGCAATGACGCGATATGCCCAATAAGCATAACAGCTTATTAAAAACAAAGCAGTGCGTAATTTGCATTGTAAAAAATGGAACGAAGGACGCAGTGATGAAGATAATCATACTTAGTACTGGCAGAACGTGTTCGGTTTCAGCGGATATGGCAATAGTGGCAAAAGCATGTTACGGCACGTCTGCTAGTGCCGTCATACTAACTACGAGTGGCAAATAAATGAAATAAAAATGTTTGTATTTGTAATAGCTACTTATTTATTAGAGATGCGCCGAAAAGTGGTTTCACCAAATAACCGAATACTATGATTTACCGAACCGGATATTCAGTCGGATTATTCGGTTTACTATTTGAAATGAAATGAAATGAAATGAAAATGAAATGAAGAATATTTCATTGTTTTGGCCGTGTAAACAGGTTCTAGTTATAGGCTAAGAAAGAAATATGCTGACTTGAGGTTTCAAAAATATACCTTGCTAATCATTCTTTTTTTATCTAAAAAAAATGTTAATCTAACGTTTAATTGCTTTATTTTACTATCTCTATTCTACACAATACATATTTTCATAGAATTTCTTTGACTTAGGTATAACATAAATTTTACATAAGAAATTTTTCTTTTAGTTCTAATACTGCGTCGTGTAGCCATGAAAATAGAAATACTCGAACCGAATATAGGTATAGCCTGGCCGAATACAAATAGTGAAAA
>DWIY01000071.1:0-19035 GCA_018248615.1 Erynnis brizo brizo
TTTAGGTTTGTACGTTTCTAGATTTTTGTTGACTATATTTCGTATTTCGTAGGTAGGTAAGTTCAGTTATATTTAGTTGGAACACCTGTCTTTCTAATGATAAGAGTTAGTTTCCTAACCTATCATTAGAACGACAGGTGCAGTGAGCATTTATACTGTCCATAACAAGTACTTTATATAAAAACTTCATTTTTCATTTCATTTAAAGTAAGTACGCTTAGGTTTTTTATGAGAAGACTATAATGATTAGAACCTTATTAAATGCATTGTATAAGGGCATATACATACATAGATCTCCAATTTAAAGCCGACTTCAAAAGAGACTTAGCCAGGTTATATACTTTATTTAATTATTATATAGTTATTTTTTTAATTTGAATTTCACGATCCACGGGTTGCAGTACCTCTCAACGTTAAAATTAAATGAAATTGGAGACGATCGCAATGTAACGAGTAGCACTAGTTCGTGGAACTGTTTTTTATAAACAACATGATATTGAGTCTGGCGACAAACTTGGTGTGTTGCCAGGAAGCTTAGCTGCTTACTGGCGGAGCCTCAGGAACAAGCTGTTGCTATGTCATTTACTTAAAAGTTCTATGTGAAAAATTAACTAATGTTAAATCCATAATTTGCCTGTCCTGTCGTAGATAATTGTAGCCTTTGTTTATATTGTAACATGGTTGATGCGATTAAGAAATAAGTGTTTAGTAATCTAATTTCTTCTTCTTTCAAGTTCTTATTTGTGATACCCTATAGTGATGATGATATTAGTGCCCTGGTCAACATAGCATTACCAGAAACCAATGTTCTTGCGTGCATCGAAGATCATAAAACCTTAAAAAGGGTTGTAGCTTCTTGTGCCTGGGTAAACTACCGGTAAAAATTGGATCTAATTAAACTACGTTTTGGATAATACAAGCAACGAACAGATAGATTAAATAAAAATAGTGAGCTTTTATAAAAACTGCCATGTAATAACGTTTATTTAAGTTAGTAATTCACAAACATCTTGAAGTTTTGAACAGTACCGTGAACACTATCGTCAAAGTATTCTTACAGTACATTGTACGTGTGTCATTGGTATGGGAAGATGAAGATTTCCCATACTAATGACACATGATAACTATACTAATACTTTGACGGTAATGATGATGTTTGCAGCACAGTTACTAGTCTGAAATTTCTTTTTCATGTATATTTTCATTTCATTCGATAGTTCTACGGCGAGCTGTACAAAGACAACCCAGAGATGCTGTTTAAGAAAATGGACGAGTGTTCGAAGCACCGCGGCCGCAACAACCCCGCGCGGCCGAAAGCCCCGCCGGGGTTCTGGAACCCGCGCTGGGATGTACCCGAGAACACTGAAGAGTTCAACCGGCGAAACAATGCAGTCTGATGGTCTGAACTGAATGAATTGACGACCTGAGTGGCGCTGTGGTTAAAACGCCAGTGCGCTGCACGGAGGGTCCTGGGTTCGATTCCCAGCTGTGTAAAAATTTTAACGATGAGTTTAAATTTCTGTTTCTGGTGTCTGTCTCTTGGTGTACAAAATAAAGTTTTATCCACAGATATTATATTTTTAACCATATAGAAGTTCCTTCATCTGACCCTGAGGTGGCTAGTCACTTTGAAATGTTACGACCTGTAAATATAGTATACCAACAGTAAATAGTCTGAAACACAGTGTTCATAAAACATTCAATTAGTCAGTCCAATTTTAGTTTGTATATGTTTAAAAATATAAATCAGTGTACTCATATGTAAGCAATCTCCAATAGGAGTATTATTCAATTCTAAATGAACTATTTTGATAAGCTTGCCATTAGTCTTATAGTCAGTAAATTTTTAAATGATTCTTCTTAACCTGTATGTATAACAATTATTGTTTTATACCATTGTTCTTAGTTATAATTTAATTGAGATATTTTGATCTGTGCCCTACTTCCTGTAATATAAGTTTTACAATAATATTGTACAGTAAATAAAAATAAACATTTTAAGTTTATTGTGTAATTCTTGGTTAGTGAAAGAAGTTTAATTACTGCGTATGTTTGTTTAGTGTAAATTATAATATTATGTTGAATAAATGTCACAGTTGCAATTAAAAGATGAATTACTGTTTTCTTGTTTATTTAATTAAAAAAAAGGTTACAAGCATATGTTAAATTCTAAATTTACATGACAATTTTTGTTAATTACAAGCAATAAAAATGTTTTAAACAACTTTTTGTTATTTTTTTTTTACCTATTACTTATAATCAGCAGAAATAAGGAAATAAACAGCAACTGATTCTGGTCAATCAATAAATGTTTGAAAACATTTAGTTGGTGGCTATTCACCTACAATTTTCAACAAGTACATTAACAATACAATGAAAACATTCCCTTATAAATATTTATTTTGCTGGATTGGTGTTAATGACATCACTGTTAGCCTAATGGACAGTAATATGTTATATTAAAGTAGCTAAACAAACAAACATGATTTTGTAAATAAAATTAATGTAAATTGGGCCCCTATATAGCTATCAATTAATAAAAAGGATTATGCACGCTTTTAGTGTCAATATTCTAAAAAAATCATAAAATCCTTGAATATTTTATGTTAGTTGGTATATCAGGAATTTCACATAAAATTGATATGAGTCATTTATTTACTCACTGTATGATAAAAAACATGTAACTTTAAATCAGAACCATTGCCAGCATTCTAAAAAAAATTAATAACATGTAGACATGTTACATGCAGTATTCAAGATTGATTAAAAGTAGTGTGAAGATTAAGAGAACAAAGTCGATGCCCCAGAACACCTGACTCATCAACTCATGCAATGTTTAACTGCAACATGAAAACATTTACATATGCACCATTTTATAAATAGAATGTTTGGTGCAGACATTCTAAATAAATGACTTGCATTACTCAGGTTGGAAGGTGAAACAAACAACATTTCGGAGACTTCTTTTATTCCCAGTAAAACAGAATAATAATAATTTGCACTAGCTTATGTTAAAACTGAATATGGAGAAAATCAAAGTTAAAGATTAGTAATTCATATTACAAAGTGTTACTATTATTTTAACATGTAAACAAAATTATTTTGTTAGGGCAATTAAATGGCTCTTACATACATATTTAGCTTCAAATAACAATTCACAACTGGGTACTGTTAAAGAAATTTTGGAAAACATTGAAAAATAGTTTCATTTACAAAATTTGAACTGAAGATTTAAGGTTATTTTGATATATACTTTATACTTTATTGCTACAACAAATTTACATGCGCTTCTATGAAAGCTTTTTAGCTTTCTGGTAGAGTGTGTCCACAACCTTGCTCATATGATGGATTGTCTCCAAGACTGTCTCGTAGGTTTTTTCCAGGGGGGATTCATCAAAGACTATAAGAACGCCTTCTCCTTGGTCCAGAATTCCATTCAGTTTCTTATCGAGTATCATCTGGGATAGTTTCTTCTCTACTTGGACAACTGGAAGACGGATGGATCGGGCCACATGGTCTACCTGGACCCTCATGTAAGGTTCAACAATGCGACATAAGTTTTGTTCCAACATTGTATCATACAATGCTCCCAGGTGAGCCCTGACTACCGCATCTTCTTCTAATTCTCTTTTGTAAGCCTTTAATGCTGCTTGGAAATCGGCCAATGACCTCTTGTGGGAGGCAGTGGCCACCGCCCTCATGGCGTCCAATTCCTTCCCGGCATACTTCAGAGCTGCTTTGCTGCCACAGACTGTACCCACTTCATCGGCCTGACTGAGCATGATTTTAGACAACAGCATGTATTTCAGAGCCGTTAATGCTTTCGGACTGTCTGCACCATCATAACCCTCAAAAGCTTCATAGAAATAAGAGTAAGCAGTTTTGAAGTCCCTTTCGTCAGCAGCGTGTAAAATACCCGATTGCAGATCGAGGGCAGCCTGCATTTTCGGGGGACAGTAGATAGCGTTCGCGGTCGTTCTCGCTGACGTCAGCGAAGCGCGGGCTTTCGGTAAATTGCTAAGTGCATGATACGTTTTACTCTCTAAAAGTAGAACCTCAACAAGTAAATTTTTGTCATCTAACTTTTTCAACTCACGTAACAAAGCTGTGGCCAGGTCTAACGCCTCTGTATACATACCAGTGTCGAAGTAAAGCGCGATCAGTCTCGCCTCCAGCGATTGCCTGAGGAATGTTCGTCGCTCCTCCTTGGCCCATTCTATGCACTCCTTGCATAGCTGCACCTCTATACCGATTCCAGCTTCCAAATCCAAGAAGAAATCGACCAGAGATCGAACCAATTTCGCAGCTTTTGCCTTGCTGATGAGACTGAGGAATGGCCTTGTTGCCTTTATCAGCTCCGCCAATTCCTTCGCTTTTCCCTCCTTCTTATACTTCTCGCCGAGGTTTAGAATCCCTTGTTCCTTCGCTCTTATATTTTCTTCGTCATCTTCGGGAACCTCACCAGTGCTAACCATTTTGTCGGTCATGCGGACGTCTTCGTCTCTGTTCGACGATGAAACACGCGACCTCTCGAACAACATTGCACCGGCCATTATGTGTATATTTATTACTAAAACAACGTACTATAAAATCACTCTACAACAAGTATACTTTTTCTTTGTAATTTTGGATAATCGCAAAGTCATCGACGACCTTTTCGGAAACAAATCGTAGACGCGACACGGGGTTGCCGTTATTCAAAACGGTACAATCTACTATACAGCTCACCATAGATTAATATTCAGCCACTTCTGAATACACAGATAAAAAAGTAATGATTTTTATTTTATTTAAAACCTTAATTTAATAACACTGCCGAAAACTAAAATGTAATATATTTTTTCCAGCATCAATCAATATTGTCATGTCTGTATTTGTCATGTAAAAACGCGATTTCAATTTAGATTTTCTATTTCTTTGTGATAGTTTATTCTTGCTTGATAAAAAGCAAGCTAATATTATTTCAACGCAATAATACTACTAGTGACGAATATAATAAACGACAATAATGCTAGGAAGACAGTCGTTTAAAACATTACCTGATGATATGACCCAAGTAGATCTTTTGTCTGATATATCTAAGGTAGTAAAACACTTTTATGAAACCCCTGTAATATATTTGACACAAAAAAATTACGCTGATACTGTTTTTAATGTTATGTGTGATATGTTTTCGGCCCTCCGAGGTGATTCAAAACCTCAAATGATTGATTTAATAGTGGATTTTCATTTGCAATGGTTATATGTCATTAAAGACATAGAAAATTATAAAAAGCGTATGCATGAATTACCAAGGGAAGAAGTTTATCAAGCTGTAAGTTATACTATAGATGCAATGGCTGATCGTTTAAAATATTATCAAAATTATATGTTTAAATATAAAGCAAATTTATCAAATCTAGACCAAGCGAATTTAATGACTGATATGGAAATAGTTGAAGAAATGCATAAAGATGTGACGTTATTACTGTTAGAAAAACTTAAGTGCTACCGAAATTTTACTGGTGAAAATGAATTCAGATTTAAAATGAAAGAAGATATTGAGGAACTCTTACACTGGGTAGACAAAATATATGATGGATTAGCTATGCAACTGAGTAAATATCTAAATATTAATGTTCCAAAGCTTTGCGGAGATTTAACAAAAACATTACAACAGATTGTGGATGATTTTCGCAATACAAACTCACCGATGGCCCAAAAAATATTGGGTGAATTAAAAGAAAAAGGCAAAGAAATAAGTACGTTGATTAGATGTACAGTGGGCCATGATTTGGAAATGAGTAAAGTTGTAGAAAAAATTAAATTATTAGATGATCGTATTTCAAGATTAGAAAACGAACCACTCACTGCAGCAGTAACAGCTTTAAAATATAAAAAAGAATATTTAGAGAAAAGACTTGAGTCACTTGAAAGCTTAAAGATTACATTAAAGAACCTACAAGAAATGACAGAAGTTCAGTTAGAAGAGGTCGATGATGAAGAATTATGTTCATGCGAAGATTTTTACCAATTAAGAATTTTTAATCACTGTCTTCCACCTGAAGAACGAGAAAGATTAGTTACTGAACTTTGTTATTTGTGGGATTTAGCTGTATATGGTGATCGCAGCCACAAATCGATTATATCAATCTTAAGTGCTGCAGATATGAAAGAAGAATTTACTGATGAACTTGGAACATTTTATGTAGACGAATATAGTAGAAAGATTTACAAGAAACCGGACGATGACACTCTTTATCAGCCTAATGAACGTAATGAACTAACCCCGTTGTCAGATGATTCAGAACATGTATATTTCTATGATGAATGTGGTCGATACTTTTTGGACCAGAAAACAAGGCAAAGAATTTACAAAGCTCATGCGACAGCCAGTGAATATATGATGGACAGTTCAGGAGCCTTGTTGAAAGTTAAGGAAATAAGAGATGGGATAGTCTATTACTATGATAACTATGGTCGATATTACATTAATAGTGAAGGTAAACAGATCTATCGAGACGAGGATACGGCCAGTGAATACGAAAATGATGGTTTGGGAAACCTTGTCCGAATTCGAAGTCACTTAGATATATTCGAGCCTTGTCCTGATGACGAAAATGTAACAGAAGATTTTAAATACCTGAAACAAAATGTAGGAAAGGCACTGCGAGTATGTATTGCAGACGTTATTTTGCATCAACCTGCTGATCCTGTCAAATTTTTAGCAGCAGCTCTTCTAAAGTATAGGGAGAATATTGAGTTGAGAGAAAGAAGAGCTAGGGAAAAAGAGGAATTAGACATTGAAAGAGCTATTAGAATTGCTGAAGAACGTGCAGCAGCCGAAAAATTGGCCATGGAAGCTGCTGTAGATGATCATGGGGAAAGTGAAGCTAGCTATGATTCTAACCTTCTGAAATATACTTCTATGCAACCAGATGATACAGTATCTGCTGATGTGAGCTCAAAATAATTCTTTTTTAAGAGAATTTGCTACGATCTTTCTCCCTCAATATTCTGGTTTTACCTCTTTACTTTATTTTATTTTTTAGTTTCCAAAGAAGTTGTTTATGTTGAATGCCTATCTATTTTATTTGATTACATACGAGTTTTGTGCTCAATAAACATTTTAAGCCTTTAAAAATTTATTTAATTTGTATAAGTTGTCCTTTCAAAAATTATCCAAAGATCAACTAAACTTATACAGTGTCTTTGATCTTGAGCTAGCGATAATTTAAGGGTATAAAATAGACCAAATTTCCCCTATCCCCATATAATATATAATATTACCCATCCGATTTCATCCGGTATGTCGGGTACGACAACATACCTAATCGGAAAGTGTTGATGGTACTTAAATACTTTTTAAATTTGATAGGTTACTATTAATTGTGTGAACAACTAGACATACATAGTAGTTCACATATTATTATTTAATAATTTCATCTACATATTCTCTAATTTTAATATTTTTTTACAAGAAGAAACCTACCAATTCCATGTATTTTTATATATGGCAAAGAAAAAGTTGACAGCTGTGTCGGCCATGTTGCAAAATTGTGAATTTGACGAATTTCATTCTACTCAATCGCTTTTGAGATAAGTGTATCAAAAGTTTTGCAATTCAATTATTTTGAAAGCACTAATTCTTGTTTTTGTAAAGTGCCTTCAGTAAACGGGAACTTGCCTGTGCTTCTGGTACAATGACGTGTCTATAAATGAAATGAGGTGATACCAGTTGAAAACAATTTCTCGTGCCTACGTACTTCCTGCAATGATTAATCTTTTGGGGCAAGGCTCTTCAGTATTTTATGTAAATGAGCATGGGTCGGTATAGAGTGACGTATCGGCCGTCGATTGTTTTCATCGCTCAGCGGTGTGGACGCGCGGACGCGGTTTGAGTGTGCTCGAGGGCTGGGCAATCGTTATTGACGTTAGGAGTCGGTTGCATTAGTTAGTTTGCGGCGACCGATGGCCGTTAGTGTTTAGTCGTTTCTCCAGTGCAGACATGGCTCCGAGACCGCCGCCGCCGCCCGGGCCCCCGCCGCCGCCGGGGCCTCCTCCGCCGCCCATGTTCGGCGGGGCCCCTAAAGGCTCGTCGAAGGGTGGCGCACCGGACAACAGAAACGCTTTGCTAAGTTCTATCAGACAGGGTACGACACTAAAAAAGACTGTTACAGTGGACAAGAGTGGACCGTATATCCCTGGGAAAGTGTCGAACGTTCAAAGTGGTGCATCCCCTGTGGGTAATGGAGTGAGGAGTGGTGGTTCGGTACCAAACGGTGGTGCGGCTCCAGGCCTCGGAGGCCTATTTGCAGGGGGCATGCCTAAGTTGAGGCCTACAGGAAAAGTGGCTGGTGAGTTTAACTTTAAAATGTGTAAAATTGTTATGTATCCTCCTCCTTGCCAATGGGTTTCAAACCTGGACCCCTTGAATTCAAAAGCTTTTATTTATTATTAGGCACAATGTGTGCACACTTAACGAAGAGACTAATGAATGAAGGGAATAAGAGGCTGTATTCTTAGCTACTGATTTTTATTATAGATTTTTATAGTATTTATTTTAAAATCATTATTTAGTAACCACTTACCGTCAGATGTTATTTATTTATTATTTATATTATATTATTACTTTACAAAAATCCACATATTATGTACTTTTGCTGAGCACAAAAATACCTGAATGCACAGTTTAACACTCCATGTTGTACCTAAACATTAAAACTAGGTATTCCACAGTTTGAAAAAAATAACTATAAATACTTATAAATACCTAATCAAGTTTCATAAAATCAATTCACACCTCGTTATCAATGTAGTCTTCACCCTTGATATTGAGTACAACTGAATGACTTGTTTATGTACTAACTATGTTTACATGAAGGGTTTGCAGGTAGTGATTGAGCACTTATCATGCTTCCTTACATAACTAACTTTAGGCTCTTTGTATAGTCTGACTGGGGTTTTTGTACATATGTACATAATTTTTCCAGGTTGTGGAAAAATTATGAACTTATTTCTTACACTAGCAACAGTGAATGACGACTATGTAATGTCTTTGAGCCAATGAACATGCAAAAACTCGATATCAATAATGTCACATAATTTAAAAATAACTACCTACTTCTTTGATATGGCTAATTGGCTACCTACACCAATATCTGTCGAAGAATAGTCTCAGATAAAATTTGGATGAAATTTGGTGTACCTGTAGTGATCGTGACATTGCATTGCACACTACATAAAACACAATATACCTAAAACATAATAAAAATTCAACTAACTAATAAGATATAACAAACACTAAGACAAATACTTATTAGCTACAAGTATTATACATTTGTGGTTAATGCAATGTACAACAGGTAGACCTGAGTCAAATTTGTAGGTTTATGTGGATGAACACCAACAATAAATGCAGTTAAAATAATATAAATAGGTATTTGTGTGCACATTTGAGTATACTTAATTGTAAAATGTTATAATCTTTAAGATATTGTTGATAAGAATTTACAATGATTGCTAGAAAGCAGAACAGAAGCCATAGGTAATACAAAAGTATCAGTATCACCTATGCACAGGTATTATTATGATAACAATATTAAACAGAAATTAATTAAAAACAGAACTATAATCTTTTAAAATGTAACTGACTAATATTTTACAGTCATAGTCCAGGTTTTTCCAAGTTAGGGTTGCTATGGAAACAAAACATTAAACATGGAACACTAAGGTTTTAAACATGTAATGAGTACAGTACAAACAGCTATCAAACTTTTGCGCTATTAAGTGAATATATGGAATGTGCATATTTTATACCTATAGCCGCTTCAATACTTAGGCTACCAAGTATTAGCCTTACCATAGTAGTGTAGAGATTTTTCTTAATATTCATTTTTTAGCTAACTTTTTATATTAATAACCAGTACCTACTTTAACCTTTTGGAACATGTTTTTCTGGACGGCAATGTATAATAATAATTGTAATTTGTAATGTGTGGTCATTTATCAGTCGATAATCATACTGCAGTAACTATACATACTTCAAAATTGGTTGTAAAAGTGTGCTAGGAGTTTGTTTACCCCTGCTTTTTCTCCTGGTTGATAATAGCCTCACATCTCACATCTACCCAAATTGTATGTAACTACTATACATATTATATTGTTTTATGTATTATGTTAGTTAAGTGTGCGCAAATAATTGTACCTGACAATGAACAAAGTTTTTGATTTTCTTTTTTTGATTTGTTGAATTGTTTGAATTGTTTCTTGTAGGAACCACACCCAACGGCCAAGTAAAGACTGACCCGCCCCGGTTCCCCCCGCCGCAGCATCAGCCCCAAAAGTCGCCAGAGAAGACCCGGCCTGCATACCCTTCTTCACCGTCACCGAGTCACAACTTCGGATCTATATCTGCGGCGCTGTCGGAAGCGTTAGCGTCCCGGGATATTGGCAGGGAGGCACCTAAAGAGCCCCCAGCGAGGCCTACGGTCAGGCGGCAGCCGAGTGAAGCCAGGGCGAGGGGCCCTCCGCCTCAACCGCCTCCGCAGAAGCCGGCTATGCCATTGGTAAGTTGACATAATTGTATGCAACAGTATTGGTACAATAGCAGGTTTTATAGGTGACTGTTTTAGTTTGGGCTGGGAATGCTCCTACTCCTGATACTTTTTCTTAGGTGATTATTTAAGAATACTTATTGAGTTTCTAGCAAGGAACGATTAGAAAAGACCATCGCTGTACTCAGACAGTACTATGACAGTATTTGTGACAATGTATTTTACACCCTCATTGCACAGAGTGCTATGGACGCATGCACAAGTGACCGAGACCAGAAACAAAAATTTGTTATAAATTAAAATGTCTTTAAATATTTTAAATATAGACAAACTGATCCGGTTTTTTTATATACCTTCAAAGATAGTGCCACATTCACCTTTGATATGGTGACACCAATATACACTGGCCTCCAAAAAAATCGACCCACCTTCGTTTTTTCGCAAAAAAGTGTCCTATGGGTTTTTACTTTAATCAATGGATATTTTTATGTTGATAATGATTAAGTGCAATTAAGTACTCATATGTTAATTTATAACCAGAAGCAAAAACATACATTATAATAATTATGTCAACGCGTACTTAAGATAACAACTTTGTAACTCAAAATTAGCGGGTGGGTCGATTTTTTGGAGGCCAGTATATTATTATGTTACAGCGAACACAAGCTCGCCCCCTTTTCGTATCAATATTGACCATAACTATTTATATATTATCTTCGTTAGCGTGATTCAAAAATTTTTTTTAAATGTACCTAACAATTTTCGTAAATTTAAGTACGAGTAAATGGAATGTAAATTCACCTGATGACCGTTCAGTTTGTTTTGCCCTCAAACTAACTACCAACTTTTATATTGCTGTATCAAATTGATGTTGTTATCTACTTTTACGGTTGCGGTGAGTCTAACAGTTTGAAATGTACATTGGGTGTATAGCAGGTGGGTGTAGGTGCAGTAAAAGGAAATAGTTTCAAAGCGAGTCATTTCAGGACCGCAGGATCCTGTGGAAATTTCGTTACAGAATTTAATTAATGGTATAGAAAGTGCACTTAACTAATTTGGTCCTCATACCGTAGTGTCATAGATAGAAGTAGCATTTGCTTTATTGCGGTCTGTAAAGGGAAAGTTGGGTTGTTCAGTTCTAATGACTTTAAGACGAAATGGAACAGATAGCAGTCCATTGATATTGGCACATACATTAGTTGTTATGTATGATCATTTCTGGTGAAATCATCATGATTTTGCCGGTCCTTTTACACATAAAAGCAATGTACGAATGGCGGTTTTTTTCATTTGAGATTGGATTAAGTTTTATTTACGTCTACCCACGCCAAAACACATATTTTTCTATGAACTTGTTTAGGTCGCAGACTTTATCCAACGAAAAAATCAACCAATCTATTAAAACTACCTCATGTGAAAATGAATTTCACTCGCTGTGTAAAAATATCCTCCGCGAAATTAAAAGATCTACCCACGGTTTTGTCCATTTTTGTTTCACGGTCGGTGAGCTTAGTGGGAGCTGTTAAATTAATGAAAATTTAAACTCTAGCCTTGTGGGACCCATGTATTATGGAAGCTAGAACTTCTGGCAAATTTATATTACAACGCATGGCAGTATTTCGCGACAATCTATTACCATCCCGAAGTTTTAATGGTAACAAACGGAGTTTACTAAATATTCCTTTTTTCGTTTGTTCTCTACATGTTTTGGACGATTTTATACTTTGAAATAGTACTTTTTAAGGAAAAAGATTTCATAACTTCATTTTAACTACGTAATAAGAACGCTCTGTTATGTGATCGGAAAGATGAACAAAATATTCGACGAAAAAATCTATAATTTGAACTAGGTACCTCTTTCTGCAAAAACAGTTATCGAAAACACGTTCACGTTTTAAAAATAAGCAAAAAGGGAAATAAAAAAAATACACAAGTACCAAGTAAATTTCTTATTTAAATTTTATTTCTATCATTGGCTGAGTTCCATCGTGCATTTTTACTCTCTTTGCGTAGATGCCAAGTCATCGATCAGTGTGGTGTGATTGCACCTTTCAATGACGTCAGTCAGTATCCAACTGACTGCTACCATGAAACTATAAGACAGGGAACGAGGAAGTGGGCGTGGCACAGTGACCAATATTAAGTGGAACTCTGCCTAACCAAGTTGTGTCAGTCTAGCGTCGAATAGCAATACTAGCAAATCAAATTGCAATACAATGTCAACCTTAAAATTAAATAATCACTGATGTTATTAGTAAGTCAAATAATATCATCTAACGGGGAATATAATAATTTGTCAATGATAATGCTTCTTTTTAACCGACTTCAAAAAAGGAGGAGGTTATCAATTCGTCTTTACTAAACTTATGTCGCTAAATCTGGCAATTGAAAATAATAATTCTAATACCTCGTTAAAGTTGACTTTCAATATGAAGTGTTGATTTGTTAGACTATCTGAAGTTGACAACTAACAACCAATAAGACTGTAATTGTCTTATTTGTGAATTATACAATTATCGGTTTATTTGGCTAGCGTGATTCCCATTAGTATACCCGTTCACTTCTTTCTGTTTTCAATCGACTACTACCACAAGTACATTTGGCATGATCTAACCTCATTGAGTTGTATAAGGAATATACAAATCCCAAGTATTACCAGATGGGTGTAATACTTTAGATGTGATTGATGATTCAGATAATTCCAGTAGATAAGCTTCGAATCGCATAGCAGTAGCAGATGTATTACTGAATGCGTTATTCATACTATGAAGTCAGAACGCAACATGTATTAATAAACATGTTTACATTTCGGTTTTATTCCGGGTTATTAATTTGTCTAATTAAGGGAACACGCGATTGAAACTTCTCCTGAAATAGGGCATGTTTGTCATGCAAGGGAGAAAACTACGCAGGTACATAAAATTATTACGAATGCTCTAAAATTATTATTGAAAATGAAAATTATGACTTTTTGGAAATTATAAGGGTTTACGGCTGCATTAAAGTGCAGTTAAGGCCACAAAATTAAGAAAATATTTGCAGTATGACATACTCGTAACTGGAATTCTGAGCGTCCGATACAACTCAGAAGTACTATCAGAGCTTGTAATGAGATGTGTTGATATCTTTATCATAAGTATTTTATAGTTCTTGGTGGGTTAAGAGAAAGGTTGAATATCCTCACGTGAACTTTAATAAATTCTACTAATAATAAAAATATTAACAACAGTAAAACCATTATGTCCAATATCAAATGAAATAAAAATGATCTACCTCAACGATCCACCGATGATTTTAAAACAAATTTAGAATCGCTCAGAAAACTGAGTAGAAACCAAACAGAGCGACATGTTTCCGACAGCTCGGACAGAAAATGTATACGAATTTTATTTTGAATCCGCAAAAACTTTGTCGCTCTTTCCACAATTGTTGACAGCTTACCAACTGACAGCTGTCACACTGACACATGAGCCATCTCCGTGTTCTTTTGATGGCTGATCATGTGAATGGGCTCGTCAATTGCCAAGTCATTATCATCAACAATGTGTTTTAACAGGAATATAATTAGAATAAATTCATCATTGGCATCCGCGTCTTTGTACTGACGTACTACTCATGTAGCGTTTACTCATTATAGAGCTCAGTTTAACTATACTTTTGTATGCATACAATGAAATTCCTTACATAAAATTTTGTTGGTTCTACTATTGAATTCTATTTATACACATTTCATTTATAGGTCATAACATTGTACACTTTGCTATTTAGTTGTAAAACACACGTAGCATCTTTCAGCGATACGAAAAACTATCGATCTTGATTTAAATGTAGGTAGATTTCATCATTTCAGCCCTTTGTAATCCATTGCTGGTCATGAGTCTCCCCTAATCGACGCCACTCCACCCGGTCCTGGGCCCTCTGAATGCAACGGTTTCCCGCTGTCTTCTTCAGGTCATCATTCCACCTATTCAGTGAGCGACATAAACATGAGATAGATAGATAGTTATATCTACCTACATCCATATATCGTTGTGATTTCTAGTTTGTCACTAAATAAATAAACCTGTTGTTTTTACTTCAGTCGTTTCACAAAGCCTATAAATAGCAATAACATCTAAATTAATGTTATTCAAGTGAACGTGAATAATCTATTTTCATACTCAAGGGTCACTGAACAATATGATTCTGTTTCTATTCTTATTCCATAGTTTAAAGTCACAAACGTAATTATTTGCTAACAATGTACCGCTTTTCTGGAACCGCTAACTAGTTCTTATCTTTAAATACATTTATCATTAATATAATGTAAGTGAACCCTTATGTGCTTTGTGGCTTGTCTAGTCATAACTCTAAGGTATTGTGGAGACTGAAATTTAGTCTTGCTTATTCCCACATGACAACTGTTTATGAGTGAGTACCCGCATATTATTTAGAAGCTTAGAAATGATTAATGTTGGAATAGGTCTCCTACAAATTATCCATTTTATCATTCAAAGTCATCAATGCAAATCACAATAAATATTCTCGTTCTTGTTGATCTTAAATATGAATTAAATTCTTAATTGCTATTTATTATCTTTGTTTTATAGCTACAAATAACACTCGCTATTATTTGTTAACAATGTCCAATTAAATTTACTCCAACGTTCCGCTAACAAGCTGTTATCTTAGAATATCTATATTCAGCGTAATTATTTATTTGATCTTAGTTCAAATCTTCATGCTTTGTGGTTTGTCTAGACTTGATCCGTCTAATTGTATAGATGTTTTGACCAATTTTAGTTTTGTTTATATTCAATGGGTGTAATCTTACTTGCAGTGTTTGTACCTTTGGTTTTGATACTTCTACCTGTTTCACATTTAAACAATGCTCATAATAATATGTTTGTTCATTACATCAACACCTTTCTTTACTGTTAGAATTTGGAATTATGTTAGTCGTAAGATCAAAGATAGTTGAAGTTCAAGATCAAAGATAGTAAAATTCATACTTTTGTGCAATGTAACTATTATGTCTTTTAAACAAGGATGATAAAATTTAGTTATTTTGATAGATAAAGTTACCCCTATTACTGGATTCCGTTGGTCTACTGATTACGGGACCCTGTATTTATATAGCATTTATCGTGTACCTTTTTTTGTGAAATATAAACAATTTCTTGTCTCTTATTAAATACGTAACAAGAAGTGAGCATCTAGTCCTTAGTAGCAAACTTAAAAGTCGTTTCGCACTTCTGAATTACAATGGTAATGTACTCGTAGCTACACAGCACTATTTTTGTAACGAATAGTAACACTGACAGTGACCGAGAAAGAATGAGTGTCGGGGAGTGTGTGCAGCCAAGTTTATAGAAGCTACATACTATTGAATTATGTATTGAAATAATTTGTTTTCTATTTTAGATTTCTTCTTTACTTTTGTAGTTTTCTTCGTGTTTACAAACTTTGCAGTTTAAAATCGTAAATTCTCTTTTAAATGGTATTTTTAATATTATTAACTTCCTTTTCTTGGTTTGTTTATACTTACTTAATCGGAATTATTATTAAGTGTTACAAGTATTGTGATTTTTGTAAACTTTGTAATTATTTAGGTATTTATTATGATAACTGCCTAAAGATAATTTTTATTTTAGTCTACTTACATATCTATCTTTAAGAGTATTTTAATTTATTAAATTTTAATGATAATAATAATATGTTTCAACTCAGGTACGTTTTTGAAATCGTCCAATTAATTTTGGACTTATCTTTCGGATATGCATCTCGTATTCCACTCAATCACAATTTTTTTGTCAAAAATCCACTTAAATCAAAATAAGTAACGTTAATTTGAGACACTAGAGGGAACACGTCTTCAATCATAATGTGTATCGGTATTTTTTCATCCTATCGAGTATCTGGTCTATTTACAGTATTGGACAGGTTCCAGAGCGACATACTGGTCGAAGCGTCGCGTGTCGCCATTATAAATATACAATTTGTTGCTTGCACTCTTGACTGGCTTGGAGTGTACATACATCTACATGGTTTCATAGATGCATGGCTACATAGCTGTATACATATTTTAATATTGATCAAGCTAAATATTTGTATAAAGGATTTAAATTTATATGTTTTTTTGAAGTGAAAACTTCTTTAGCAGCGTTGTGCACTTGTTTTGGGATGGGTAAAAAATATTAAACGGACACGTGACCTGATCGAAAATTCGTAAGACGGAGGGAGAGTTTTAAAAATATGGAAATTGAACAAAGTGCATGAAAAAAGTGACGACCACATAAATGATAGTATTTTTATACTGATAAATAAAGCAATTATTCCCTAACCATTCCAAAATATTCAAAAATGCGCAAGGTTCAAGTTCACTTCTGCCGGCACTCCCGGAGTGCAACCCGTTTATTTTTTCTATTTATATTGTATTTGTATTCTTATATTAGGTCCTTAGTAGTTTTAGGTGAAAAGGATATTATTATAATTGGTGTATTAATTTGAAGTTCTCAGAACCTGCCTAATGACACCTATACGACCACCTCCAAAACCTATAGACCGTAAGGCCCCCTAGTATTAGGTAAGAATCCTTACAAAACCATGTCTCTCCACGGCATAGGGTATCTAGATTATCCCCCTTAATAAATGTGGTAGAACCATCTGAACTTTCCCTAAGAAGTACGAAAGGTACCTCACAATACTTACACGTAACGTAGCGTTTTCTTCACTGGTTGCTAGAGATCATATTAGGCCTCATGGGTAGAGATCAGGTAGAGTCCTAAGTTCCTATTTGAGTTGAACGTGTCCATGATTTGCACTGAGTATTAGATACAGCCTACTTGCAGTATTATAAAAATGTCATCATTAGGTCAGATGAAAAAAAATCAATCAAATAGTCTTATTGGTTTTCTCACAGCTTAAAAAACGACATGCGCGTGCAATATGTATCTTTATTTATTTTGCAACAAAACCAACCGATGTTTATTTGTAATACATAAAAGAGTATTGGCTTAAATTCTGTTTTGTAAAAAAAAATCTGTATCTGTAGTTATTCTAGTCTTGGTTATCTAGAATCCAAGAAGATTGACTTCTAATTATTATTCAGTAAGGTTCAAACGTGGGTGACTTAAATTTTATATTATTTTTAAACATGCTTGTAAAAATCGTAGGTAGGTATTTCATATAACTAATATTATATGAAGTATATTCCTCATGCACACAAAATTATAAATAGGTATACCTTCCTGCCACAAGTTAAAAAAATGAAATCCTATAAGATCTTGTAAGGCGGTTGCTACTTACCTATATATTTGAAAGTACTTTTATAATGTAGTGTTTAAAAAATTGCTACCTTGCTAGTTATTACCTTTTAATATAATAATTAAATAAAGAAATTCTTATTACTAGAATTTGTTTTAATTTCTGAATAATTCGACATTAAACACTTTTGTGAATTGTCAATAGTGAATTATAAAAATAAATTCTAATGAGCTAAATCATGGATAATATAAAGGTCTATCATAATATACTTTTTGGCCTACCATATAAAAAAATGTTTTGTTTTTGTTTCAATCTTAAATGTTAATAACAAACAATATAATGTTTAATAGAAGTTTATTAAGTTATTATAATTAAGGTTGTAAAAGTTTTCAATGCAGTTTCATTAAAATTAAGAGAGAAAATGAAGTGAGTGTAAGATTAATAATAGAATTTCAGTAAAAACAAACACATTTTTATTGAAAATATTTATTATTATATTTATTCGAAAATAGTTATTAGTTAATTTAGAAAGCGTTTTAAATGTGTTAATTCAAATCATAAACTCTCTGAAAATTCATTTTACCTTTCTAAAACATTATTTACTTACACGTATTATCAATTATTGATACAACTTATTAAAGTATTACTTTCTATTAAGGTTATTAATATAAACAATATCAAATACTTTTGAGTGTTAAATTATACGTAATACATAAGGTGAACTCACCCTTCATGTATTTCGCGATCCTCCCCTCTTCGAAAAGCGCTCTCCAACCTATCACCACATAACTCCTGTTGCAATGTTTTTTGAAAATATTGACTTTATTTTGATTTTTTTTATTGAGAGGCACATTTTATATTAAAAGTAAATTTTATAACAGCACCTCACTTGACACAAATTTTCCTGATTTCAATTAATATTTTAGAGCGCGAAATTTTCGATATATCCTAGATGAGCTAGTGCAGTTCATATTATTTTCTTATAAGATTCAACTATAGCTTTTTAAAGCCAAATTTTATAGTAATAATTGCTATAGAAGTGGCGCGTGTGACGTATAGCGAAGGACTGCGTGGAACATTTTGCGAGATTTTGGGGTGACGCGCATGGACGGGGGATGCTTACTACATTTACTAATAGTAAATAGAAATCCCTCTCATGTTTGAATTTTTATCAGTAAGGGCCTGTGGCGTCTCTAATCTGATTCCGATCGATAATAGGGTCGCAAAAACTTATTATTATTTTTGGGCGACAGTC
>DWIY01000072.1:0-18992 GCA_018248615.1 Erynnis brizo brizo
TATTTTCATGTTTTGTGAGTTTTTAGTCTTACTTTTTGTTATTTAGGTCAAACGGTTAAATCTTTAGAATTTTATGTTAAACCATATTCTATCAGTTTTTTTAATTCATAGAATTATTTTTAAATAAATACATTCATTCGTTAGGAATATTAATTTTCAATGACTTTTTATTTAACAAAAGTACCTTTTCTCCGATCAACTCAATATCTCTTGAACAAACAACAAAGAAATTATATGCGAAGGTGTAGAATAAACAAGTTGACCAGACGCTACTTTAAACTCATTATTAAAATTTTTGCTTTGCCGGGAGTTGATATCGGGACCTCAGACATTAATTAGTAAGATACCCATTACGCTATATTACTAACTTAATAAGGATTATAACCTCAAAGCCTTTTCAGTCTCGATTCTATGTTGACATCTGCGAGATTGGCTGAATGCCAGTACCTCGAGGCATAGATACACTCAGAAATATGAATACATATTTATTTAAGACCGTGTAAGCGTTCCCTTAAAGTCGTAAATCAAATTTCCACAACAGTAATTGTTTTGCCAAAGCTTTCAAAGTGGCCTTACAGATTAATATACTAATTTAAGCTGTCCCCACTCACACATCATTCTTAATCGACTCGACTATCAATATTGTTATACTACCACGTAAATATAGGATAATTTATTAGGTATCAAATTAGTATGAATAAACAATTATCATAATTCATAGTATCTTGCTGTCGACTTAACATAAATATTCGTGTACGTTGTAATTATAAAAGGTAGCTGAATTGAAACTTTATTTTCTGCAAGAATATAAGGTCTATCATATTTATGTTTCCTTTATTTATTTATTTAAACTCTTTATTGTACACATACATAGAAAGAAACAGATAGAATCAATAAAAAAATAGGACAATGCACATAGATATACTCGTATTTTAATTTTATTTTCTGCGAACTACCTTATGTTGTTAATTGTTTACTTCCTTTTCTAGGTTGCCTGAAAGAAATCGCTACCCGAATGATAAGGCCACTATTAATACTATTATATTATATTTTTATCATTTATTCCGTGTCCAATAAAGAATATTGTATTGTATTGTACTACATAAAAGTACTGTACTACTTATTAGGACTTACCTGGATGTGTATGCGTATGCGCGTGTTCGGCTGGAGGCTGCATCGAGGATAACGCCGATAGGGGCGTATAACGGGACCCATCCTCTCGAGAGCAACCCTCCTAAACAATATAAAATAATTTGAGTTAGGTTGTACCTACGTCAAGTAGTTTTATAAGGCCCTGTCCTAATTGGTTGTCGACGACACGACACAAAATTTTAACACAACTTTTAAAATGGAGCTGTCATAACCGACACGCGTATTGTCAGTTAAAACATACGACAAATGGACAGTTGGTCGTACGTCCAACTTGTTGCGAGCGACCGATTGGACGATTTAGACGACGGCAATTAGGATAAGGCATTAGTTTCGTGACTAGACTAACGAGTGAGTATTTTTTTGGTTTTAAATAAATTAAGTACTGTGAGATGGAGGTTGGAGCTCGTAAGCGGTTGCTACAGATGGCTGAAGCTACGGCCTTCACGGTCAATGCAAGAGCTAGGACTGGCTGGCGCAGATGAAGAAAAAGAAGAACACGGTCATTGAAAATAGGAACTGTCATTATTGTAATGGACGTAATATAAAAGATTCATAAGTTGTATATTTTCGTTTTATTATTCCAGATTCCCTAAAAGTACTTAAACTAGTGTTTGAGATGTTAAAGGCTTAAGGTAAAAGGATGTCTCAAGTCTCATCGGTATAGAGCTTAGTGCGTTAAAGCACAATTTTTTTTCAAATGAATACCTACTAGTAAAGATAAAAAAATAAAAATAAAAAAAACCCAAGTTGTTTCACGCTATAAAGTGCCTTCAGTGACTTATAAAATTTGTTTCAAAATACAAGTGAAATACAATACATGATCCCAAGGGTTCAGCGAAACATTAATTAGATTTAACACTCGAGACAAAATAATCCGCGTCAAGGGTAACACGATGATTACTCCTTTTCGGCGTAAATCGTTTACACCCCGATTGAAACTAGCGATAGATAATCCAAATCCGACATTTGTTGCCTTGGAAAAGGGTTTGTTTTTCTTTGGAAATTTTCCGTAGGTAAAGCGATGAAGGATAATGTGCGGATGAGGACCCGAGGCGTGTTTACGTAGAACTTACTTCATTACTGGGTATTAATGAGCCCAGAATCGCCTGCGGGTGCCGTCTTTATTACGCTCAGTATTACACGCTCCAAATTCGCCGACTTTTAACCGAGACAACATCTACACCCGTGTTTAATTGTTTTAAGTTAGTGTGATTAAATCTTTGTCACGAAATTAAACGGATATTATAAGTCAGCGGGAGAGTTCGGTAATTAATCAGAAGTTATTTTTACGTTGCGGCTTCACAAATGTTCCAGTATATTTTGAACATCGTGTTATAATGAGAAGCATGTAATTAGGTCAGATTAAATTACACAAAAATGTTTTACCTTTTCACAATTAGCCGTTGCCGTAGTTTGAGTATGGCTCGTTGAAGAGATACGGTATTGCATGCCCGATACGGTACAGAAGCCTTCGTGATGGTGGGTGGAGTATACTCCCGTAATAGTTACGTCTGTGTCTTGATTGACGATCACTTCCACTTTCTGTTTAAGCTCAGCTGATAGGGGCTCTTCACAATCCTTCTTTATGTCTTCTTTTTTTACTTCCGACTTGACGCCGGAACTTATTACGTTTTTTGGCTTCTGCACAAATGATTCATCACTACAAGAGTCGGAAGTTGTATCATCCTTGTTGGATTTCGGGGAGCGTTTCTCATAACTAGCAGCCAAAATTGCCGTTGCGTTGAGACTTGCCATTCGTTTTTGTACTACCATATCTTTTAGGTCCATCACAACTTCATTCCGATTGCGTTTCTTTTTAGGAGCAGAAACTCCAGTTGTTTTCTTAATTTTCGCTGGGGGCTTATCTGCATCAGATTTTGCCGAAAAAGTTTTAGTAACATTTTTCTTTTTTTCCACGCTTTTTCCTTTGGATTCTAATTCACTATCTTCACTAGACGATGTTGAACTTTTGGGATCCCAGTATTTGCCAGCACTCCGTATTCCTGGTACGCCACGAAGACTTCTTTTAGGTGGGCTGTCATCAGAACTTTCTGAAGATTCCTTTTCCTTTTTATTTTCATATTCCGATTCTGAAGCACTCTCTAGTTTATCAGAATCCTTTGTCTTAGTTTCTTTCTTCTTAACTGGCACAGATTTTGAAGTACCAGGAATCGATCTCTCGACAGTTTTCATTAAACCTAATTCTAAATGAGTTCTGCTTTCGTTTTCGTAAAGACAATGAACTTTAGCTAGTGCATTCAAAGATGCCATTCTATGTTTTTTTGGTCCCGTCCACATTGAAAGAAGTTTAAGTCTTCTTTTGCTAGGTTTTTCATTGCCTAAAAGCATGGCACTGTCTTTAAGGTCGATTAGAGAGTCTTTTGAAAGCTCTTTTAGTTCTTTAGATGTAGATTTTTTAGCACCATCAGTGATTTTCTTGTATTTCTTACTTTTAACTTTCTTCGTTTTCAAAGTATCAGACTCTGATGATTCTTTGGCGTCATTATCATCGTTTGAGTCTCCGACACTTTCTTCTGATGATGTGTAGTTAAAAGATTTTGTATTCAGAGAAAACTTAGATGTGTCAATATCTTCATCCGATAACAAACTTTTCTTTTGTTGTTTTTTGGTCTTACAATTTTTTTTCTTAACATTTGTTGTCTTCTTTGATGTATCTTCAGATTTCGATGGCGAAGGTTCCTGATCAAAAAATTTAATGGGGCTAAATGGTTTTCCAGTAATACTCGACTTTCGAGCCACCATTTTGTAGGACTTGCTGACTATGGGTACAGGTTCTTCGACATCTTTTTCGTTATTAAGAATACCCGGGCCTTCACAAGGTGTGGCACTAGTCGATGATTTTTGAGATAAATTTAATTCCTCCGAGCGCCTGTTAGCTTTTAATTGCTTAACGACTTCTTCAATGGGTCGATGAGGAGAATACTTCTTCTTTTCTGTATCAGACTTTTTATCTATTACAGTTCCTTTCACTCTGGCTATGGGGCGTACCCTATTTATATTTTTATTAATTGGATTTCTAAAGTCTGTTAAAATATTTTTAGGGGAATCTACTTTTTCTGTAAAAGTATAAACGTCTATTTCTGATTCTTGAGATAGTAAATTATTCGAACTAGATTTCTCGTTACTGATATCATCGGATTTTGTTTCACATTTCATAGACAAAAATCGCTCAGAGACACTTAGGTTGCCTTTTGAATTTTTACAACATTTCACATCTATATCTACCGTTCTCGGAAGCCTAGTAGAAGTAAAAAATTTTCGCTCCGTCTCGTTTTTAGGATTTTCGGACTTACTAGATGACAAACTTGAAGGATTTGAGGTACTTAAACATGACTGATTCTGGTCAGTTTTAGTAACATTTTTAGGACCGTCTTCTTTCTTTTCTTGCAGCTCATTAGTTTCGGCCTCGGTACAAATTTCAAGTCTTTTTTCTATTAGTTTATCTTCATCCCCCGTTGACGCATATAAACATTTACTATTATCGTCTTCATGAATTTCATCCTTAGATATTTCTTCTTGTTTTATACTAGTCCCTTTTTTCTTCTGTGTTGCTATACTCCCCTTTTTAATACTTGATTTTCCTTTAACAAACTTATCATCAATTCTTTTAGCCGTATCTAAATTAATTTTGTACTTTATATTATTATCTTTTTTTTCTTGTTCTAATTTTAATGTAGATTTTACTTTCTTAACGGTTTTTATTGCCTTCTTCGCGATAACCTTTTTCGGAGAAGTAGCAGCAGCAACATTTTTAGCCGTATCTTTTTTCTCCTTGAGACCTTTTTTAAATTTTTTCGTTGGTGAATCATTTCTTGATGTTGAAGGTTTGGATGGTCCCGGTTTAGATTCTTCGGATGAAGAATCAATTCTATCATCGGCGGAGGTTTCATCTTTTTTATTTGAAGCCTCATCTTTAAGGTTATTTCTTTTAGGGCTTTTCGGTGAATGTTTTGGTAATCGTTTCCCCTTCTTGCTATTCTCTTGTGTTTTTGTTTGTTTTTTAGGGGAGGGAGATTTAAATGTTGTTCTACTTATCACTCCCTTCTTGGACAACGGTTTGCTACCTTGCGAACGCATTGTCCGACTTTAGCTTGTAAATAACCTTCATTGATGGAATTATTCCTTTGACCGCAACTCAAAATCTGAAACAAAGAAATAAAAGTTATAAAATAACTACCTTAAAAATGATGTTATGATAACTTTACAAAGTTTTACATGAATAATTTATTGAAAATTAAAGCCGAGTAACGATATTCTCTTCGAACGCAGAAGATCGTAAAAAAGTAATATCCATTGAGGACGTATACTGAGCGAAACGCAGAGAACGGGGGTGGCCAAACTATTCCAATAAAAGTTTTAAACGGCCTTCATGGGCATTTCTGTGAATATTAAATATTAGTATAAACTGCTGGCCTTGTGTTGCGCACAGCGTTTACGATATTATTTACGTCATTTCTCTTGTTTCGCTGCATATGTTTATAGTCCACCAATCCGCACCGATCCAGTTTGGTGGACTAAGGTTATCCTATTATCCTCCTCACTTTGAGGGCCAACCCAAGCCTGGGCTACTTATAAACACTCATTATGTGCTCTAATGTTGTCAAAAACTGATTTCGGCATTAAGTTAAAGTAAATATTGTTTATAAAATAAATAACTTATACTTTATTAAGTACTTATTTGTCAGCTTTCGGCTGATAAACTGAAGAGATAAAGAATTATCCTATCACAACTCCATCCATCACCATTTGTCATTTAGTCGCATAGAAATAGGATAGTGCTTTTTCACGCTTTTTTCGTAATAACAGGGCGACGTTACCTACACAAAAATATGTTACAGCTACTCGTATGTCCCTTAATGTTGTTCCAATAACCCTATATTGGTCTAAACATTTGACATGTACTCGAACCTACCTTTATATTTTAAAAAAAGCTAGTAATTGTATAAAATAATGTACTAAAAAAAGTCTCATAGGTACAGGCTACGTTTTTTACTCCAATAGCGAAAATAATAAACTGATTTCAAATTAACCAAATATTATCTAATAGTTATATTTTCAGATATAAATTACCACCTCCATTAGGTCTTATTAAAATGAGTTACATCAAACCTGGTAGAGTGGTGTCGATTAGGGGAGGCCCATGTCCATCAGTAGACTTTCATGGGCTGAAAGGAAGGAAGGAAGAAGGACATCAAACTGATATGTTCCAAGAACTCGATACGTAATTGAATCCGCCCTAATGTTACATAATGGAAACGTTGACAAAACTCATAATGAATTTATTGTTAAAACACCTTGTTCCCTCTTTGAGTGCTGGGACCTTTGTTTGAAAGTATCAGAAACTATTACAATGTAGGAAATGCTGATATGACGGGGCTTTAATATAGGTTGGTCTGAAAGTTGCCATTGTTATAACAGAAGGTCAGAATTCAGTTGAAACATAGGTGAATTTAACGAAGCATATTTGAAGTAAAGTCGAATATGAGTTTGGAAACAGAACTTTATTTGGCGCTTGATAGTGAATTTGCAACAGTATCTGCCAGTAAGCATTTATTTGGTCTGTTCGCTGTGCTATAACTGTATAACTGAATATAAAAACCAAAATAAATAGGTATAAGATATTTTTTTAAGTGGATAGTTTATTTTATCCATTTTTATATTAAATACCTGATTGAATGTACAATGTGTTCAATTGTAATTGATTACGATATCCAATTTTAATATTTTAATGGTAACCACATCCTATTTCAAGACACTTCTAGTCTATTGTGTTAGTTTGTGAATACGTTGATACTCCTAAAAATTAACAAAGTTCCTCAAAACTAGCACCTTCACCTGAGTTATTACTTGAAATTTAGGATAATAAGTACAGTACCAGTCCGATCTTCAACATTATTTACTTCATCTGCAAAACTTTAGATTAAAAACGGAAAAAAATTCTTAAGCGCCAAGGAAATCAAATTTCTTTAGTTCTGCACTAAGTTCCTATTCTTCCAAGAAATTAAGTAAACAGGCCACAAGGAACTGCAATTAAAAATATTTACGATGTTGAAATGGAAAGATAATGAGAAAGAATGATTAATATTTGCGTAGTTTTGTTGTATATTTGTAGGAATAATGCGACGAGTTCACTCTCTATTGAGTTAAGAGAAGCAACCGCAGCAAAGCAGATTGTTCAAAAGCACTAGTTCCTTCTAGTAATTAATTAGTGTAGTGTCAAGTAATTTACGAAATCAAGGGTTCATTGGCGGTAAAAACTTTCCACTACGCCTGGAAAGTGATTAGTTATGTCTATCGTGAAGCTGGCGTCCCTGAATTTCGGTTGAAAATTTTGGTAGCCGTATGTAGTATGTTCGATGGGTCAGTCTAAATATCGTCAAGCTGTAGTCTTTGTCCTGATAAATAAAACAAACACACCCATACTTATGGTTTAAAATGCTCAATATTCAAATAATAAAATCATAACTTTTATCTGTTTTTATCAGTTTTATAAGTTCAGAAAGGTAAATAATATACTTAGTTTTTATTATTTGTATTCTAAGAAGATTGGTCAAAGCAAATACAAAACAGTAAAACTTCTTGCCTTTGAGCTCATGTTACTTGTCTAATTTTTTAAACTACTTGCTTTTCTAATATCCTCATGAACAATAAATTACTTTCTATTGCATACGGATATTTTGCAGAGAATTTATTTTGAACCGCTATGCTCGCAGAAATGCTTTATGTTTTCCTTGTTTGACTCAACCGCTATATGAGCTTAGAACCGTGTAAACAGATTTTTGTTATGGTAGGTTATTATTTGTTTGTAAATGAGTTTCAGAGTTGAAAGAATTTAATTTAATTCAATATCAGCTTCCTGGTCGGCTGGCAATCAGTCGTAGTTTTTCAGTTCTTTGAATTTCAGAAGAACAAATTGACAAGAAAGTATGCACTTAATTTTGGACAGGCGTATGTTAGGGGGAAAATAGTGAAATCGATTAATACAAATAACGTTAAAATTACAGATTTAATTTTTATGATACCTAAATATATCTAAAAATAACTATGTTGCCAATATTATGAAAATAAAAATCCGGTATCTATTTTTTCTTAAGTGGCCGCTGTATTTGAAAGAACTTGTTTTAGTAGTCAGTTGTAGTTTGTAAGATTCGCATCAAACGCCTCCCCCGGGAAAACATCGATCGAGTCCCAGGGCCAACAAAAACACATTGGACATCAATAGCGCAAATCTTATCAGTCTACTGCTTATATCGTATGGAATAAAATAAAAAGGGCAATGTTTTCTTTCACCATTACTGCAGGTTACGAGTATTTAATATTATCAAGCGCACATAACTTTCATTAACTTAAGAAAGTCATTGGTGCGTGCCACTGGGATTCGAACTTTATAGACCTAATTAGCAATAAAGCTGTGATTTTATCGAAGATCGAATACAGCGTTTGTTTGCACAGTATTGGGCTCACAAAAACAAAGGAGATAATCGTTTCCCGATAGTCGTTCATTTGACCTGAATTTAGTATGTTCGGCCGTAGACCCTGTGGAAACGTAACAACCACGGGTACATTTTACCGAGTTTCGGTCATTTCACTGCTAGGTGATTCGAAAAAGAACTAGCAAAAGAAAAGCTAGAAAAAGAAAAGTACGGGTTCCACTCGCATAAGGTTTTGTACCAAAATATGCTAAAAATCTTGCTTTTTATAAGAACCCCTATTAGTTTTTACTTTATTTTATTTTTCGTAATGTAACGTTACAAGTGTTCGGTTACTACTTTGGGTTACTTTTGGTTACTTCCTAACTTTATCCGCCGTCCCTTATTATTATTCTTATTATGCTTTTTCTTAAATCAATAGTTAACTTGTTTTTTTAATGAGATTTTTCGATTTGAAATTATTTAAAATGTGTTTGTTTATATTTTGTTGTTGTAGGTAATGGCTATAGCTTTCTGTGAACATTTTCATGAAGATACTATAACAATTTTAGCCCTTTGGCAGATAGACGGAAGTATAATGGAGTCTAAGTTATAAGGTTTTTTGACACCCTTTAGGTACGGAGCCCTAAAAGCCGAAGGCGAGTTTCATCGTGACTATTGTTTTCGTTTCAGACGGATCTTTTCGTTTCGCTGTGGATTGTTCGCTTTCATGTTTACCGAAAAAATGCTGAGCAAATTTTGTTACAGACAATTCCCACAGACTCGTCACGGTCGACTCTACTGTCGACGTAATATCTTTATTTCGTTTTATCCTAATTGCCAAATAGCACGTAAAAGTTGTTCGTACGACAACGCTATTTCATACATTGTCACATCATGTCAGTGCGTATTTTAATTTGGACAGCTCCATATAGAGCCCTGTTTTTTTTGTCGTGTTGGTTGCTTTGTCGGGTCTGTCAGCCAATTAGGACAAGGCCTTAATAACACGTCAATGGAATAACCAAATTGCGTGACATGACACGTCGAGAACATTGTAATGAAACACAGCGGGTTCCGTCGAACGCAAGATTTATGAGATCTAAATAAAGAAATCAAGTATTAAAATTACAAGTCTCAAAGCACGCACGCACCTTGAGACTTATCACGGTTATTATGTGCCCCATTCATTCACCCTTTGAACGGAGACGTCTCTTGACAATTTTTCTCTCTTTTGTAAGTGTAAGGAGGCGTGGAGAGCTGTTCAGTAGATATGAATACGGGAAGGGCGCCCTCAATTCACACCACATTATATTAGCCATAGCTTTTGTGGGATTATTCTGTGGGCGCTCACTTAAATGAAAATCTTATAGAGTTTATAGACGATGCATTGATCTGAAGTAGGAGCGCATAAAATTTGAGAAATAAATCTTTTTTAGGAATATTAATTTCTTAACAAAACTTTACAAAGACTTAAGATTTAGAACGTAATATTTAAACACTAAAAATTATTATTAGAAGATATAACAACATCAAGGGAGTCGCCAATGCATTACCTACGAAGTAAAAACTAGAAAAAGAATTTCTTTACGCCCTTAAAATAGAACCCTTTTTTTACGAGCATTAGATTAAAGAAACAATTATGTTTCCCAACAAAATAGAGGACATTAAATGTTCCTATTTTAAATACATAAACAGCTTTAGGTATATTCTCATTACAGAATAATTTAATTACTAACTGTTGATCCTGGATTGAATCCGACATAATATAGATATTAAACAATCACGCTTAGCAATTAAGTCAATAAAATTAATCGCACAGGCCAATCTGTGAAGCCCGACGGCAATGATTTATCCGTCGGAAATCTAATTTCACACAATTATCATATTAAACAAATTAGTTAAGCACATGATTAAATAAACTAAATTGGTTCTTTATTTAAATAACCGAGTGGTATCAAGTAATAATGAAAGTGAAATTGTTTTGATGTTAGACCGACCACCAATTAGGTAGATATCTTTCATTTAAATAGGAATTTTAATTATTTTTGTCAAATAATAGAATAATACCTTATATTATCTCTACTGTATTAGACGTAGTACATTATTATAGGTGCCACTTGTTTGCAGGTGTAGCGGATAAATCGGTAGAGGAAAGAGAAACGAAAATCTCTTATTATGAAGATACCAGGCGATACTAAACAAAGTCAATATTCAACACGTGCGTTGACACTTCAACACAAACCAAACAAAGTAAACACAATTTTATATCAAAGTCCCGAAAGGAAATATTATTATCATTTGTTTTATTAATAACGTCATGCGTTTGCAAATACGACCAAATTTTAATACTTTATCGGTAATAAAATTTATTAAAATAAACGGGGTAAATTTATTAAGGTTGGAGCCATTCCAATTCGTGCATAAGTAATGATGTTTTGTTCTAGGCTCAATTTATGAAAACACATTTGAGCCCAAAAATTAGTTTTAACTGCAATAAAATGAAATTTTATGTCTTTTTTCTCGTGTGCATAGTAGCATTTATGAACTCCATGCTACTCTTTCATTTGTAACTTTAAACTGGCCGTGGGTAGTTGATAACTTTTTGACCGTTTATAAAATCTACAATAGCGTCAAAACAATTAACCTAAAGTTTCACTAGAAAACCTGATGAATGTTAAGTTTCAGTCTTAAGCACCTTTTTAAATGTGAGAATTAGTACCTTGGACTGAATATAAGAGAATACTTTTTACGTGATTGATAGATTTTTAAATATAAATAATGCTCTTGAAATAATTACTTTACGGCATATCGAATGAGGCCAATAGAACAGTTAACTAATATTCTAACTACTACTACAGGGCTTATTATCTACATAATAATATATTTTGAAAATATTTAACTTTCGATATATTGTGTAGAATCTATTAATTAGTTAATCAATTGTACCTGCACAATTTTATTTCATCAGGTTTTCTTAAAATGTGATAAATTACAAAGTCACTTTTAATGGCTTCGACCGATCGTGGTAAGCATGCTTTACTTTCCAAAGAATTCTCATTCGACCCTTATCAAATAGTACTTCCGTCAATCCATAGCGTCAATCCGCGATAATGAAAGGCAACAAATTGACAATTTCACACTTGTGGTATACTACAAATGGTCAGAAAGTGGAGTTAGATGCACGAAAATGTACTCAAAACACATTAAATTTAATTGCATCAATGCAGACCATTAGATGCTATCAATATGATTTTACATTTAACTCTAATAAACCCCCTGCGCAAAAAATACACGATTGTACGAATGGACGTAAACAAAATTGCAAAGTTGTTAGCCCTACAGTTACATGACACAACTGTGATGACGTATTCTGACTTGCCGGTCGGTGCGCGGCGGCATATCGCGACAGTAATGACGTCATATCCGCCCTCGTCGATCGCTAAAAACGCATCGCGTCCACTGCCAGTGAACATTGTGTTCTAAATTCGAAATTCAAATACCTACACGTGCTATGATGACACCGTTACAGTTACATAACTTAATTGCGTGGAATTTATCTTATGCATAGGATAAGTAACTAGATTACCTTCTTGGTAATGCCATTAAATAATAGTTTGAATTTGTTTAAAACTATTAATTACTTGGTCGTCATGCTACAGATAACTTCTAAATAATATATTTTTTCTAAATCACTGAAATAATTGTTTTAAAAATAATATGATGTCAACAGAGAAAATATTAAATATTACCTATTTTATTGTAATTAGATGTTTAGTTAAAAATAAACGAACTATTACATAGAGTATTTCAGGCAATAATTTACCGTCATGTGTTTGTGCAAATATTGAGACGTTGCAGTGCAAACAATAAGGCGGCCTGTACCTAATATCACTCCGTTGTCTCTTTTATTACTGCTATTTAGCACCTATAAATAATAGGTACAAGATAAAGCAGTAACTACATGTTAACTACGGAAGCAATTAATTAAGTTCAATCTTTAGTAGCATGACTTCATGGTAAAAATAATAACTCAACAACTTATTGCACGAAACGTTAAACTTAACTCATTATGAAAATGTGCTTTACTTGGCCAAGTTTTCATTAGCCGCATAAAATTCTCAAGTTAGATAGAGTTCTTCTTGGAAATAAATTTAATGTTCATACAAAACAAAACGTTCATACAAATAGCTTTTTAGTGGAAATATTTCAGCATTAATTAAGACTTTCCTTAATTTACGCAGCGGTTTGTTAGTTGTTTGTAAACCACTGCAGAATCGGGTCTTCTATTACAATTATTCAAACTGAAATTTATGAAACGCGATAGGTACTTATATAATTAATTAAAGTAATAAAATATATATTAGAAGGTAGCTATGTAGGCGAGAGTGTGGGAGAGAGTACGTATAGAATTTTTGGGGCTGGCCGAGTATGTACACATAGCTTTTGAATATCGTCTGATTCTCGTGTATTTTTTTAGATTTAAAAATAACCTACCATAAATGTAATCTAGTTTGAAATTTATTCGACTTTCAGGCAATAAAAGAAAAGGCTTGATCTGTCAAGGCACTTATCCAACAAACGCTTATAGGTATTCGCTTATATTCTGACAGCTTACTTCGCAGTACAAAAGACAAATGAATTATCAATTACTTCGTGTTGAGCGTCGCAAGAATCGCTTATCGTATTCCTTTTATGGTCTGAAAGTAGGTAAACTTAGCACTATTTTTTTCTGAAAAAACGTTAATTGTTTAAAAAAATATAGTTACTAGAAACGTGTTTTAGCGTTAATTTGTGTTTTTTTAATCGCAAATAAAAATCAAAAGACACGCTGAGTTTTTTACCAAATAGGAAAGTCTTCGGGACAAGTGTAAAAAAACGGACTACCTGTACCTATTCTTTGAGTATTAAACAAGTACCTATTACAGAGCTGAGATTGATAGGCGGTGGTAGGTCACCTGTACTCGTAGGTGTGTTGAGCGGTAACACATTTTTAATTTACGGTAATGCGGGAACACAGTTTTTTTTTCGAAGGAGTGAGATTGGAAGAAAGAAGACTCTCAAGAAGATTCAAAATGAATTATGGCTTCATTTATCAATTACAAAACCAATCACAATAATAACATTTGAGACAGAAAGGAAGTTTGTAGCACGTTTATCACGAGACCTCGGAGTCGTAACCTTAACCCAATGAAAGGCCAGATAAACATTCAATGCCATGCTGTTTGTGAAACATTTTGAATAAGATTTGTATAAGTACGGAATAAGTATCGTATGAACTGACGAGCACTGTAATGATGTTTTGGTTATACATAGCTAGTCAGCGTGGGGGTACGGACAAGAGCGAGTAGCCGCGACCAGAGTTCTACAGGTCACAAGGTGGCCTAAATATTAATAGATACTGAATTTATATTCTCTTCATAAACACATCCGTTAAACGCTTTCTAATAATATATTAATAAAGATAGAGATGTACCTAATCTGCACGCCACATTACCTATAATGCAGAACGTTTAATGAATTATATTTCTCTGGGAAGCCTGCTAAGTCCGGAAATATCAATTTTGTAAGTATAGTAAATAAGTGTTAAATCTTATCTGACGTTTGGAAAAGGTTAAATGTTTCATAACTACAATTTAAGTGAAAAAACACTAACCGATTCACAAACAAAATGATATAATATCATTGGAAAGATAATAACGTCAGCTTCGTTCAGCGGCAAGCAAATATTATTCGTAAAAATCTAATTAAGAAGGTAAATAAAAGGCGTTAACCTTCCTGTTCAGCTCCTGCTAATTGTATTTCACAGGGCTGTCAACTCGGTGGTTACTTGCTGGTTGTCGTAGTTTGAAGGGCGTCAACGTTTTGCAAGGTTGAGTGAGTTTTAAACATTGAAAACTTGAAAGAAAAACATTTTTTCTGAAAAATTATATCCACCATTTACAGACTTCTTAGAAACAAAGCCACACAATTTAACCGACTTCAAAAAAGGTTCTTTATTGTGAGTTCCATTGCTAGAATTTAATCCAATCCTTATTTTTTGTGTGTCTAAAGTCTAAAGCTCTAAGGCCTTGTTCTTATTTGCTGTCATAACCAATCGACCGACCAACACGACACAATTTAAATGTAGGCTTTGATTGGACCTGCCCAACTTGAAATACGAGTACCTACGCACTGACATGCGGCAAAATGTAATGACGTTGTCGTATGAACAACTTTAACGTGCGACATTTCAATTAGGAGACGGGGTAAATGATACCTGCGTTTTTAAAATTCGTTTGAAAATAAAAACAGAACATATAAATGCTTACAGACATCCCTACGTTATTAGGATTTAGGACATCTTTATGCTAACAGCCCTGATTTCGTGCCCCGGTGGTCAATTAGCAGAGATTCTTCGCACACGTTCGGTGTTTAAATATCGAACCCAATTTGCACTTTGTGATAAGTTGGTCCCTATTTTCGACTAGGTACCTGTAAGTAGTACTTATACTTAGTAGAACTTTGTAACGTAGAATACTTATAATGTAATGTTCATAATACGAAATTAAAGAGGATACCAAAACCAAACAAGCGACCCCACAAATTACGATAGAAACCAAAATTGCCAGCTTCACGGCAGATTATTCTCGGATTAAACGAGGAAGATATATAGTGTCAACAGAACAAGCATATTGTCACACGATAGCACAATACTATCGACTCAATCATACGTCACGCATGAATAGCTGAAAGCAAACTTTTCAATATACTCGTACTACCATAAAATTTACGGACACTAAGTTAAAAATGCATAATGCATACACAAGCATCGCAGTATCTCATATTGGAGTAACGCCCACACACAAGCAGCTTCCGGCAGCTTTACACACATACAAGTTGTTTCACCACAAATTGACTGGCTTATACAGCGTGCTCCCGCAATGTCGGCGCTGTTAATTACTGGGAACAAGCTTTTCATCGGCATTTGTTCCTACTGAATGTTTCAATACAAACTCGGAATTTACCGTATTTCGAAGTGTGATTTATGTTCAGAGAACTTAGGGACGAGGTAATTTGTATTTATAGAGGCTACCTCGTTAGCTAAGGGCCTATTGACTCAATTATTATCTGAGTTTCTTGTCTTTATTAAGCAATCGCCGCATTGTTTGTAACATTAATGATAAAACTTTCGATCTTTTACTCTCTTTGGAAGATTAACTGCTTTGTTCCTTGAGATACTGAAAACTTTTGATAAGGTGGTCTGAAGCAGTGCCGTAATTCTTTATAACTCCAGATACTGGAGGTTAACTTGTTTCCGAAGCAATTTGAAGTTACCGGAAACTACGCGAATGACGTAGTTTCTCACAACATCCACTAGTTGAGGAACCAGTTTACATACACTTAGTTATTTGTTTGTTATTCATGTGAAAACTGTTAAATTTTCTGAAATCAGTGAATAATACCACACTGGATTATTAGGTACAAAACTGAAAGAAAGGAAATTTTAAAGAATTTGATAGATGCATTTATACAAATTTATTTTAACTGGTTAACTAAATGCTGATTAAACCAAACCGCTTGCGCCTTACTCTCCGAACTCCTTTCTTCGCCAACTACGATAACTATCTAGGCAAATGATCTCGACGTCGCTTGGGTGAACTGAGAACGGTTATACGGGCTCAAACTATTCTCGCTCAACGAATTAAGGGTTTAGAGGTATAGGGTTTAGTAAATATCTTTGATCTTTTGTGTAAACTAGTCAGGCTGATCGAAAAATCATGACGGTAGGTCTAACATTTTCTACTTGTCTGAATAATTATTGAGTTACGACTCTATGCGATTTAATAAATCTGGTAGGTTATAACTTTCAATACAGACTGATCTAAAATAATCCACTTGATTTTATCAATAAGCTGTAGGCACAGGGAGGGTTTAAATTTTATGGCCTTACACAGCAGGCATGTTTTTGAATTTTGAACTTAGTACTTAAATACGAACGTGTGGCAATGCAATAACATCGTTTACAAATATTCAATTTGTGTAATTAAATACTCAAAGCAAGAATCTCGACTGCTTGTTTACAATCATTTCATGTTTGTAATACAAAGTGCTTAGCTATATATAATATATAAGCTATAAACTTTTAAATGTTTAAACGTATATCAGATTTCAATTGCTAGATAGAAAACTGTGTTAGTTACCAATTAACATTGTAGATATTGATTTGCAACGGTGGGAACACACATGTTTACTTATGTAAATAGATTTTTATTATTATTTGCTTATTTCAAGCACTTTTAAAAACTATTTTAAAATTCTAAATAAAATCCAGTCAATTTTCTCCACTTGACCTAGTAATTTGACGTTGATTGGTGGAAATACGGCTTAGCGACCAAACCGCCCGTCGGTCGTTTGTTTTTGAATGGTTTAAAAAGGGGTTGAAATGTTAAAATACGCCTGCAGAATTAAATACGTATTAAATGCTGAAATATACTATGAAACTTAATAATTTAATCACTATATTTTTTTAATAGACGTGACGTGATACTGACATAATTTCTAAGTTACAAAATACTGATTTGATACAATAGTTACGAATAAGTATGTAAGTAGTTAAATTTGACTAATGGCTTAATATGAATGGCTTTTAATATTAGCTTCTCTTAAGCTTAACCTACTCGTACTACCATAGGTACATCACAGAACTTTAGAGTTACTTACTGATACTCACGATTACTCACGAAAGACTCAATTTTGTTAAGATACACCAAAGTAGGTACTTGGTTAAGTCACATGACATTGTTTCCATTTATAGGTATAGTACCTATATGATAGGTACCTACTTACCGAACAAAACGTTTAACGACTGACAGGTCTTTGCTCTCGGAACTTGTCAGCTTTTCAGCGATGATAATACTTACTCATGGTAGATACTCGTATCTACCTATAGGTACTCGATTAATACGTGACGGAAAGGCAATACCTATACACATTTTTAATTCTCGCGCATGGAATTGTGTTTGGTATAGTTAAACTATACATGGAAAGAAAGTAGTTACAAAAACTAAATCGTAGTAATAGCCAACAGGCGCGGTCGGTCAGCAGGGATAGGTGTAAGCAGGAATAGTGGTGAATATGGTCTTCGACCTCGGTTAAGCATTCGATCCCGGGTATCAAGTACTTAACTGTCGCCCCTCAACAGTTCACCCGTGTCGTTCAGGGTAGATAATGCATTAAGCCCTCTTTCTTTCTCACGGGATAAATACGAGCCCAGTAGTAGGATATAATTTATAGGGTTAGACCTAATTTTAAAATTAAAAAACTAATAATGTTGACTAATTGATTGTCGAATAGCGGACATGCTACTGTAGGACACTGTAGATAAAGCTTTGAAAACTACAGAAGATATTGTATAGCGGTGAATACGCTGCTTGTCAAAATATTAAAACGAAAATGTTTACCGAAAACGTTTACGCTCAACATGAAAATGATTTTATTTATTGTTTCACTTCAAAATTGTGAGGTAAATAAATACAAGCGGTTGTTGAGATTTATATTGAATAAAATATTACAGGTATGGGACGTCAGTGAAACATAAAACTACGATACAAGTTGCTTTTAATATTTTTTGCTGACGGTCACTTTTATAAATCGAAAATTATTTTGCCTTAAAATAAGCTGGACTCAGTGATTTTTAAATTATTATTGCAAAACGTTTTGAAACGAAAATTATACATTTTGTGCATAACCTTTAGGAACGAATACAATACTAAGTAGGTACTTAAATAGTGTCTTTAAAATCGTCCTCATTTTAAGCGCTATAGTAGGTAGATACCTACTGGGTACCTACTTCGGAATATTACGATTTTAAAATCCGTCTTCTACTACTTTCTTCATATCTTCACAAGAAGGAATCAGTCGAAGCAGATATAACTCTTGTTATAAGTGGATATTTTAAAAATTGATGCCAAACTTATTTTTCGCTAAATAAAGGTTATAAACCTATGAGTAGGTGAGTATTCAAACTCACCAATCCAAAAACCTCAGAACTCAATAAAATAATAATGTTGATTGTTGATTATAAATTTATCAACCAGGAAGAACACATCCGCGCATTATCAATTTATTATTGCGAGGTAGAATTCGATTTGAAACAATGTTTCCTTTCGTAATAAGTAGGTAATTAATAAGTAAAGAAAATATTAGATCGCATAAAATAAAAGTGACCATTATTATGAAAACAAAAATAAATGAAGGAATATTTTACTCTTTATTGGAATTTTAATAAACTTTTATCAAATAATAACCAATAAGCGTAGGTGTCCAATAGTTAAATGATCATTAAAAATAGTCTGTAATGGCTGATTTAGACAGGGTCAGTGACTGACTCCGAATTCGAGACGCCTCAGCACTGACCCGAAGAAAAACCCT
>DWIY01000073.1:0-18981 GCA_018248615.1 Erynnis brizo brizo
ATCCCTCTCATTGTGAGAGGAGACCCGACCCTGTAGTGGGTCATTAATGGGTTATAGACATACACAATTAGTAGGAATCAGTATAAAGTAATATTTCATACGACGTTCCATGCCTTTAATTAATATGTAGAATAGAATCAATAATAATAAATATCTATCCAAAAACGTGAATCCCTGCATCAATATAATTTTCCGTCTCCCCCAGGTTACCAGGGCGCGGTAGATAACTTCCCGGGCATACTCGTACATCTACTACCTATAACAGATCACTATCAGTGATTAAAAAATCATTAAAAATATCATCCTACTACTATTATCAATGTGAAAGTTTATAAATACGAGTAAGGCAAGATGGATGAATGGATGTTTGATACTCGTTCCTGCAAAAACGGCTAAACAGATTGGGATGAAATTTAGTGTGCACGTAGTTTATAACCTGGATTAACATAGAGGATACTTTTTATCTCTCACTGGCCCAAGTTCTAAAATCCTCGAAGTCGCGGACAATGTCTAGTACCTAGATTATTCATAAAACAGCAACCCCCAATCTAAATGATTCCTATAACAACAGATGTGCAAACGTCGGCAAACACCTCAAAGCGACGAACACATGTCACCGGCCACCTTTCCGCCCTAATTGATAATTAAACAACCCCACTCATCAACTAAGAGGTCACACAATCAAGGGGTCGGTATGTTTGTTTTTATTGGGCCGACTCTTAACTGCTATCTATGGCACGGTAATAGATAAGACTGATAGTGATCTTTCGTAATGACATTGAGTATTTTCGGAAGCATAATTTTTTAGCGCCTGATGTTAAGTAGTAAGCCTATTTATTTTCATCGACGAACATATCAAATCTAAAGTAGAGCCAATTTGCTACTTGCCACTCACAGATGTAAAATCTAAATTTCAGGTAACCTGGTAAACACCGCCACTGCTGAAACATGAGGTATGATTTCTACATATTGCGGAGCGAAGACGACGGTGATTTTATAGGTAAAGAATACTTACCTATAACTACTAAGTATAGATACCTTCTAAACCTAAACTTTGTGTAGTTAGCCTACACCAAACTATTACTTATGGATAGGTACTTGTAACTGCAACACTTTTTAAGATTCATCATCTTACCCACGTGTACCCAACATTTCGTGTAGATGTATTTATTGGTTTTATCGCATCCTGTGATTCTGATTACGATTAATTATAAAAAAAACATCCCAAAATGACATAAACACAATTTGGACCATATAGTAAACATTGCTCAAACAAATAATACCCATATAAAAAAATCTAACGTCGTTTCGGTGGCACCGCGCCCACGGTTGTCATAATAACGCAAACAATAACGCCAATGTATTCTAACGCAGCGATAAAACCCGTGATCACCGCGCGGCCGGCCTTAATTGGGATTTATGTCGTCTGCGCCCCGCTTTATATTGTGCACCCCTACTAGTTGTACTCGAAGATTATTTGTTCGAGTTTCTCGATCCTCGAATCAACACGTTTGCATAATAGGAGTACAGGCCGATGACCTAAAAAGGAAAATATCTATAATAAAATGCATTGAAGTAACGTGGTTCTCTGTATCGCCTAGCGCAGGCTTTCCATATTGAGTAAGAGGCTTATTCCTATGCCTATTGATACTGCATTTAGTCTTAATCCTGATGATATGCCGAGATTATCAAATCAAAAGAGAGTCCATGTTGTTTTAAGATAGAATTTATTCGATTTCAGCGATTTGACTTAAAATCTTAAAATTACGGGTAACTCAATCTATTCAATTAACTGTGAAATGATTTATGAAAATCAAATAAAAGCTTGTAAAATGGAAACTACATATTTAAAAAACAATAAATATTATATAAACTCTATCATCTTCATTTGTCGTGAAGTCAATTCGTAACTGAGTTTGATTAGTTTCTTTCTCATTTATCTCATTTCTCGCACCAATAGTAGGGTCCAATTTCCAATTCAGGGGTTTATTATTTACATATTTCGGTTCAGTTTCGATAGCTTCCGAACGGTTTCCGGCGTAGATTACAAAACACTCGCTTTTTGTTCATCGCCCTTATCTTAATTACTTAATTAAAGGTGCAAGTTTATTAAGGCGGCCGTAATTACCCCTGGAATTAATATTTCGGGTATTAATTCGGTTTGAGTCAGCATAAAGATGTTGTACGTGTTAGTTAGCGCGTTAATTTAGTTCTGAGTCGATTAATATTCAGTTATTCAGCCCGTATTATAATTAGTAGGATCATAAAGTAATAAGTTTTGGTCTAATTATAATATTTTCATTATGAGACAACGCGAGTATAATTTTTTACTTTTGTGTTTGTAACGGTTACTCTTACGGTTTATATTTTCTATATCAAGTGGTCGTCCAGTGGTCCAATTTCGAATGCGTATCATTAAGAAAAAATTGACACTACATTAAAAATGGCCAGTTTTTGCTTGTGTTCTGACCACGTCAAGAACCAACCGAAGGTAAAGAAAGGTCCTCGAATAGCGACCGCGTTTAGGCAAAAGAAGTACTCGTACATAACAGGACGCCTTCCGAACGGGTGGACTGATGACCTGAAGAAGACTGCGAAATACCGTTGGATTCAAAAGACGCAGGGCCGAGCCTCGGGATGATAGGATCGTTCGCCATTGTACATGTCTATTTGATTGTTATAAAGCATATCCCATACTCTCCAATACTCCATTAAACAGCTTGCAAAGGAAAAGAACATTCTAGATGTAGGTATTCGCGCGGGATCGCTACGAATGTCATCCATTCGCCTCATTACGCCCAGACGTCTCGAACGTTTAGATACGTGACAATTTCCTTTAATGGAATCTAATTTGACGCTTATTGCGACGTTTTACATTCAAACGAGAGTCTGGATCTAGGCAAATGCTGGCTGGAAGTGGTACAGAAACATGAGATGAATGAGACTGTTTTCTGCTTCAAAATACGTGAAAAAAAAATCATTTTTTTTGTATTTTGTAATGTAAGCTACTCGACTTGGTGCACTGATTTTTGGCGGAAAAGCAGGAAGTTGCTGGATTCAGTGATTTCAGAGGACTTAGGACTGGGACGGGGGTGTCCAATGTCCATTAATGGAACCCAATGAACTACAAAAGAACAATGAAGAAGAAGATACTAGAGAACGTTGTTTTTCTGGTGGTTAATGAAAACCACCAATATATTTCGAAGACAATTAGCAAAAACATAAATATGGCCGAAACGACAAAACATAGCCGAAAAATTAAAAGTTAAAAACACCTATAAAGTCACTTCTAGAAAATTCTCTTCAGCGCTGCGTTAAATTTGCATTCGTCGGAGTGATTTCCCCGGCGATCGGGTATCGGCGGCGCGATCGCGCGATCTCCAGAATTGCCACCCTGCCACCGACTCCTATCCAAATCGAAAATCAACTCTTTTTACTCACAGCGTCTATTGCGGGGACCTATTCTGAATGTAGGTTTGGTATGATGTCGCATGCGATATTCGCGTTTTTGATGATAGTTAAGATTTAAGTTATAAGATAGTCAAAATTACGTTTTCTTTGGCATTTTAAAGCAATGCCCACCGAAATGTTTGTGGATCTCTTCACTGTATTTCTTTTTTTGTTATAAAATGACTACGCTAAACAATAAACGCACAGAAAAAATTATACTTTATAGTATATAATTGTGTAGAGGTGGAAACTATTACGCCATAATGATATGTTCATGCATTTGTATGGTGCTATGCTTCTATTTTGACACACGACAAATTAACATTGGTTTTTGGTACATAATTATAAAAATAAAATCTGGTAAAAGGTTGGTTTAAAACAGTTATTAAACCAAATAAAAAATAAAGACAGTAACACGTCAAAAAGAAGTAAAATAAAAAATAAAATTAGTTAAAATTACTGAAAATAGTTTGTGAGCTTCCAGAATAAGGTCACTGTATGGTCGTTTCGTCTGAACGATTTTTGCATAGCAAACGTAGGCATATAGGGTTTTATTGCGAAGGGGACTATTTTATACGAATTGAATCGTTTAGTTGACAAAAGAAGGCTTTTCGTAATAAAAAGTTTAAAGGTATTGTGAGGAAAATGCGTCTCGTTCGAGATAATATTCTTTTGTGTGTAGCTGAATTTGAATTCCAATTGTGATCAACATTTTAAAGGTAGGTAATTGAGTTTTGACTTCTTTTGAGGTTTTAAAGTTCAACCTACCTACTGTTTGAGGTGTATGCCCTTAGGTATTAGTTAATACTATACAGGTTTCACAGCAGCAAAAGCTCAGCTTCAACTGAGCGCATATTAACACTTTTCATAACACTTTTCATAATTAATAATCATTTCTATGATCAAAAACTTTACGTTACAAAATATTCCAGAATTTAATAGGATCAGTTTTAGCGCTTAGAAAAAGTAAAGTGTGCTTCACATTTATAAATCAAATATGGATATGAAGAGGTTTATTAAAATTAAATAATTCAATGACAATAAAACAGTAGATTGTATAAGTTTTAAGAGGGAATTGAACAAAGCCCATTGTACATAATGCACTAAAGGTGTATGGACAAAACCTTAAAGGTTCTACATATTCTTCGCAGTTCTACAAAAGCTTCTACATATTTCTATTATTTATCTAAATATCTCAACCTATTCCATATTATTATGTATGTTTGGAGTTCGCCAATATTTCCCGTATAATGTTATTGGTTGTGCAAAGCCATTATCTAAGAACGTGGATATATCCAAATTCCTTCAGAACATTACACAAATCTTAATGTGTTTATTTCTTTTGGATGACGTGCATTATGCTAATGTAAGGGGATGATCGTTCTGTTATTTTCATTTTATTTTGATCGCTTATTTTTTTGTGACTTATGTACTTACTCTAAATCTACTTCGGTTTGGCTTAGCATAGGTATTCTTTGGAAACACCACTTTATGTGACTTACAAAGGTGAAGAAAATTTATATATTTTTTCCAGTGTTAAAAGATTATGGTCGTCGTTAAAAAACATCGTCGTTAAAAAGCCTCGACTCTAATTTAAAAATTACCTGTTTTACCTAACCCGGCAGGCTCAAAATGAAAGATATACCTACAACTTTTAACCATAGGGTTTTTCTCTTAGATGTAAGAAAGGCTTAAGGAATTACATAAATTATAAAACATGGTTATGTAAGTATAGCTACCAAACAAAACTATAGACACAGTACAATTTACATTAATCTCTCAAGACAAAAATTTGAAGGCCACTTGCTGAAACTTATCGAATAAACAAACTATCAAATTTTAATGCCGTCTTATTATTGGCATATCTTTTTATGTAATCGGAATAGAAATGTGCTGAAATCGTTACCCATAAACTTGTTTTGGTTCGGCTCTCAACGGCTGCTATTGGCATAATTCCGTCATATGTATGCCGCATGGCATTATGTACTCAGTCTGTTCTTGATAGGATAACATGAAGTCTATAACTATTATGGTTACCATTGAATATCAATCGTTTGTTTAGTGGACTTCAGTGAGGCGGATCTCAACCTGAGATCTTATATCAAGGCTGTTTACTCTTACCAGGTCTACGCTAGTTTAGGTTTAAAACTTGAGTCGATCAACGAAAAGCGACTGGTATCATATTTTATTATATCGTCATATTTTATTCATACTTTTTAGTACCTTTCAGCTGTTTTATTTATTTTAGCTTACAATACAGATTTTTCAGTCTTTACTGAAAATAAACGATGAATCTAAAGAGAAATTAGGTAAGTAATGAATTTAACATTGAAACTGGAGTACATAATTCGACTACGACCTTATCAATAATCAATAAAGACCTATTAGAAATGGGAAAGTTTGTGATGATAGCTGTATGGGTATTGGGTACCTACTCTTTCATGTAAAATTACCTACTGATCCAATTTTTATGGAATTTTGTTCCCAGATTTATTACTTGGCTTAATGATTTTAATTCCTCTTTGCGGCAAATGTTTAACTCCACTCAGACAGAGCCGTAGAGTCGTAGACAGAGTAGCTTATTGTTCTTGTTTTTATGATCTGAAAACTTTGAGAACTGCATCACTACTTACATTATAAGAAAATGCAAGGATAGAGGAAAGCAGATTTCAATGGGTACTTATTTTTGATCACAAGAGGACATCACATTTGCTTACAGTCATGTATAAATATGTTATTACTTGGCCCTAAGACTTCTATGGACAAGTCCTTCCAAAGTAAACGCTTATTTGTCTCAACTAAACTTTTCTATCATAGTAGATACTATAGGTGTACGATTTTACTAAAGGTACATGTATAAAATCGTCGCTTATAGTGGGACTTACAACAGAAATTTATTAATCATGGTTGAATAGTCATTGTTTATTTTGAGTGGCATGTGCTTTGAAATGTAAAGAAATTTGATTCTACAATGGTGTAACGGTGAAAGAAACATCGTGAGGAAACCTGCATACCTGTGAGTTCTGCATAATGAATGAAGAATCATGTGAAGTCCACCAACCCGCATTAGCCCAACGTGGTGGACTAAGGCCTACATTCTTCTCGTTGTGAGATCCCTATAGTGGAATGGATGACCGTTCGACTATCTTTAATATTTTGCATGAAGATAATTTTCGTCGCCAGGCGTATCCTTCGGTTTAAATCATTGGTTTGAATACGTTATAAGATTAAGAAAACTTACGTGTACCAATTCAATGGGACGCTATTAAAATATTGCAACCAAACATGTCATTTTATGCGTTGTGGCGTTTTTGTACAAAACAAGATGACAATGTCCATGGGGCCTGCGAGTTGTTATTTAATCCCAGACTCTACATTCAATAGTAAACCAGTATTTTCTCCATGTCTTATGTTTTAGTTTGAGGTCGTGTGGCAATTTAGTTCCTTGACTTAGATTGTCTTTATTTGAGGGGACCATCTTAGACTGTCTTAGTCTATCTAGTGGCCTGAATGCCCGTTTCTCTGTAACTCATTAGTGACCAGGGTCGCGTCTTCTCTCACTATGAGAGGGGTGTAGGCCTTAGTCCACCACGCAGGCCTAGGGGTTGGTGCACAGGCATGTCCATTTGTTACTCTGTCCTAACAACCACCACCACAAATGCAAAAGGAACATAGGTGACAGGCAGGCAGCCAAGCGGACTGATGACCTGAAGAAGGCAGCAGGAAACCGTTGGATTCAAAGGGCCCAGGACCGACAGCGTGGCATCGATTTGGTAAGGCCTATGTCCTGGACTACGAAAGGCTGAAAGGAAATAAGGAACCTCTGCAAGGTGGCCCTTCTCGTTAGTTAAATCTACGGTTCGTCAAGTATCATTAGTGCACAGTGTTAAATGGACAGAAGGTAGCCCGCCTCTATCCTATCTTCACGGTAGGCTGGACACTTACCAAAAGGCGTTAACGAGGTTACACTCGATCAAAATTGGCCATTGGTCAGTGATGACCCCGCCTTTATTAACGAAGCCTATCTACGTACGATCAGTTCTTGTGACATGTAATATTTTATTTTTAATCTATAACTAGGTAGTACCTACCTACAATTACATACACTAAAATTGTAAAGGGAACACTATCTTGAAAATATAAAAAAATATGAATTGTAACAACTTTATGTTAATGGTAGGCAATGAGAGATCAATATATAGATGCCTAATCGTAAAATTTTTGATTAAAAAAATCGAACCAATTTATCGGTTTATAAAATTTTCGATTGTCTGTCTTACTGTTTGTCTACTGTAAGCGATAAACTCAGAAGCCTTGGTATCCCTAGGCAGATTAAAGGAAACCTTTTACCCCGGAGAATCTTGGCTCTTTAAATAAATATTTTATTTCATTTCAATAAAATATTTCCAAAATTAAGGGCATTAAGCTAGTAAATAAATAACAAAATATTTAACGCTTTAATACACTGTTTTTCACGTAATATAAAGCGTTAGCGTGCGACACGTGGTGCTTCCGTCAGCGCTTCCGACGCCCGCGGGGCTCTTAACGCCCCCCGAGCAATATTTCATGAAATGCCAGTGTCATTTCTCCACTGTTTATGAACGGAAAACCACATTTGGTTAGGTAACTGGCTTAATAATTGTAGTGTAGTGACTTTTTTAAAGGATTTACCCTCAAAGCCTTACACTAGGGTCCCCTGTTTTGTGGTGCACACCCAGATAAGACAAACCCAGAACAGAAATTTAAACTCATCATTCAACCAATGTATAAAAAATTCTAAAAATATAGTAAATTAAAGTGGGTCAAAATCGCGCTCAAAGGTCGTTACAAACATACATACAAACAAACATACCAGTGAAGCTAATATAAAGCGTGTAATAACAATAAGGTGAGGTACATTCAAAATCTAATCTTAAGAGTTAAGGTTTCGTAAAGGTTACAACTTTAAAGATGCGTCTGAAAGTAAAGCGGCAATACAAATCGCATTAAACCTCCAATAATCCTTAAATCAAACAGCTTACACGGTGTAAAGTTACATGAACACTAAACAAAACGTGAGAGCTTATAAAAACAAAACAAGCCCCTCACATGCTGGGGCCACATACTCGTAATACGAATGAAAACGATTTTCTCTTTCTTAGATACTATTTTATGCCATGTTTTAATGTTCATTTTAGCTGCCTTTTTTCCCCCACAATAATTAATCACATTTATATACCTAATAATCACACACCAGAAGCAATTTGTAGGTATTTACTTTGTTTCTATCTTACGAGGGCACGATAAACTATTGCATGACATCACATGGATATTAGGTAGGCCTTGTACTTTATAAAGTGCAAGAGAGGTAAAACTTTTACCTGCTGCGTGATGTGTAACAGTCCTCAGTCAACCCTAACATTCGAAGAATTTATTAGATGTTAGGTATTCGTTTTTATTTTTATTTTAGCAAAAGCAACTTCATTGAAATATTCACGTCAAAAGCATAATATACAAATGACTTATGTACGTATACGGCGTTCGCAGATTGTACGATCGAGGTAACGTTCGCCGAACACCGATAATGTGGTCGTAGGGTGCATCGATGTAGCAAAAAGTGATGAGCTGATGGGTGCTCGGCGCTAAACTGAATTTGAGGCGCTCGTCAAATATTTGAGGTGGGATTAAGCCCGGTGCGTTGATTGATGGGGATTCGATGGTATAGAGTAGACAACAAGAGAGATTACATGGCGCCTTTATAAAAAAAGTGATACTGTTCTGTGAAGCTTAGAAGCTTAGAATTTTAAGTTAGGTATGGCTGCATTAGACAGTCAGATTAAGCCATTGATATCACCAGAATTTTTGTAATACTTTTGCTCGCTAAAATCTATTAAATTTTTTCCAGTAGGTAATATTTATTTATTTATGGCTATATTTAATTTTTAAATAGTTATTCGTACAAACTTAGTTTTCTCCGTCATCCACGAGATTGAGTTATTTGTTCTGGTGCTAGCCATTTTTTTCATGAATATTATAAGTTATAAAAGTAGGAATTCGGAAATCATAAGTATCATCTTAGAACAAAAAGCACAACAAGCTTTTCACGTAGGTAGTAAAGCTCGAGTTAATAAGTAGGTTAAAACTACATAATAGCTACATAATGCCACTCTTTCATTTTTAAGACTAGTTATAATAATATCTTTACGTATCTTTGATCTACGATAATACCTCTCTGATGTCTCTAGGTAGTTACTCTGTGCTCTTCTGTCGGCAGCTGAGTTCATAATTTATTTTGTCATCGTTTAAAAGCAATTAAACACATTATGATATATCAAACATAACAGGAGGTTAGTGTGGGAACATAGTAGAAACTTGCCTTATGGTCACTATGTAAAGATAAAATCCTCTGATGAAGTTTTTTACCCAAAATGAAACATAGTTTACAGTTTACTAAGATCAAATCAGGGAAAAATAGATTTTTTACATTAAATATTAAAGTTTTTTTACACAATATACATCTACACTAATGACCATGTAAATTTTATTTGTACATATATTTATTTGTTTAAAGGAAGACACTTATTTAGTAGGTAGAAACTTTTCCATTTCAATATGTACAAACATAATAAGTAGATACCTATTGCGTTATGTAAACAAATCATGTGATTCGGTTATGAAAGACATGTTTGTATAACGAGAGAGAAACTAATTAATGTTTGCAACACTTTAGGTACAGACCTTCTGACAATAAGGATACAAGTGTTAGACGGCTAAGCTATAGCAATCTTTGGTAGTCCTCACATATTAAAACCCACCTAAAACCTCTTCAGTAGCTGCTTGCCTTAGCGCTTGCGGACTGTAAACATTTTAATATATCGTAGAAAACGGTGGGAAACTCCGGTCTTACAATGTAACACGCTAATTCTGAAGCTAGCTTATTCATAGCCAAACACTATTAACAGCTTGTCAGTGACGTCATAAAGAAGGTTCCATATCCCACGATACACCTAGATACAAAATAAACACACATTTGCGAACCAAACTTCCGACACCAGCTAGTGCGGCTTACACACAATCCGTGTTATCCTTTGACTTTTCTTATCACTTGTTATATGGTGTATAGAGATAAGTATCAAAAAATACCTATATGTAAGTAGGAAACATAGGATAATTATAATTTATATTTTCAGCAACCTTTCTAAGCAAAATTTTAGTTGACTTTCTCAATTTTGTATCTGGAGTGTACCTACCTACCTACCTTTAGATATTATTATTTATCCAGTAATAGGAGTAATAAACTAAATTGTAGCAAAGAAAAAATGAGTTATCATGAAAGTGACATGTAATATTCTTAAGAAATAAAGATTCCTAAACTTCGAAAAATAAACCATCTGCTTTGAAAGCATTTTCGTAGGTTCGCCAGGATCCTTTGAATTTACTTAGGTACAGACGATAAATTAAAATGTTTTCAAAATTTATTTATTTATTATTCAAAAATGCTATTGTTTCAATATTATATTAGTATTGTTTTTAGGTAACGGAAAGTGGATATTTTGCTTAAAATCCCTAAAGCTCACTGCAGTCAAACTGTACAAACGGACAAAGGTGATCAAATATTGCCATACTTACTTACTTTTCGGCAAAATAAAAGGCGAACTAATCGACCGCCGTACGGCAAAATTACCAGTATTGAGTTACAAAATCCTAGGCGGCGAATTTTGTCATGTCCGATTTTTTATAAGAGAATAGTTTTTTGTGTTATATAGGTAGGAACAGTGAGAGAATTTGGAAGTGAATTGAATGAAGTAGGTGTTGAATGGAAGTGGGCCAATCTATATACTGCCAAATTGTTACCACCATACTTTTAAACGTATTACCAACCTGCAGTAGGCCAGCGTGGTGGACTAAGGCCCACATCTTTCTCATTGTAATGGACCAGTGGGTTAAGGACAATTACTGGCTCGAACCCTCCGTTACTACTGTACTATTGAAAGTACATTGGAAGCGGCGATACCTCAAATGAGTTACGATATAGTTATACCTATCAGTATGAAAGCGGCGACAGATAGCAATGCTTTAATCTCCTTTCACCGGAAATATTATCAAAAGTTAAAAAGCGTGCAAAAAGTACATCCAGTTCACTAAGTACCTACTTAAGGCTCTTACAGTCCCAACACCTTCCCAACACGGCGGCGAGATCAAAGCAAGTGGTGGCGCTTAGGGTGCATACACACCACTTAAATGTAGGTAGCCGCGCTGTGCGGGCCGTATAGTTTGACTACTTCAAAATGGGCACCTATAATGAACATCAATTTTTGCATGTTACTTTAATATGGCCGTCAATACTCAATTAATTTAAAAAACACTTAGGTATTTTATCCTTATTTTAATGAGTACGTGTGATTTATTTTCTTTTTTAAAAGAAAATCTTGACCATCTTGCTCAGTGGCAACTTACGCTTTAAATTGCTATGCTATCGCAATCTTTAAGAAGTAATAATTTCAAGTAAAGTTCTCAAGTTAAACCTTGGGGCGAATCAGTTTAATATCTGTTGAAACACTCATTAAAAAGCCCACCATCAAATTAAAATTAAATATGTACAGATAAATTCAGTATCTACATGCCTTGCGAAGAACGTTAGTTAGGCTGTGTAGCCTATTTTAAAGTAATCGCACTATAGTCGATGAGAAAGGCTGTCGGTTTTGAAAAAGCGCGTGTTTATCTATTTACACTACGTTAAGAGGCGGCGCCTGTACTGAATGGGACTTTTTGTGACTTTCGCAGTACTAATAATAACCGAACACATACTAACAAAAATTTAGCGTCTTTAGAAAAAAATATGCATTTAATTCCCGATGTAAATCTCAAGTGGGAGACATTGGATATTATTATGTTTTCGGACCAGGCTTTGAAGTCTACTGCTTAACATGCGTTTATTGACACCATTCTAAATCGTTTAAGGATTTAACGTGGTATAAAACTTAAACAAATGTGAACTACTAGGTTCCTAATTCTAGGTACTAATTTCACTGATAGTGTAGCTGTTGAAGACATTTTATTTGAGTCAACCTTAGTTCTTTCTAGAAGCAATGGAACTGGACTGCTTTCCCATTTGAGGTAAGACCGAAGGTTTCATGAGTTGAAGTTTGAATGAAAATTTGTTTATAAATCCTTATAATATTGTGTACTAAGCTACGGTAAGGTACTAAGATTGTTTACCATATAGGACAAGTGTAAAAAAATGCACTATAGTTTGGACATTCACAGTATAACAAAATGAGGTGTACCTACTATAAATGATGTGTGTAGTGTCTATATGTATAGTATGTATGCAGCGGGAAAGTGTACCTGGGGGTAGGTACTTTCAATTGAACACAAAAATGGCGCCGAGTGTCGGGCGGGCGTCGCATTCTAATCTATATTCAAATTGCCGGGCGCAGGGGAAAATGGAAATATTTTTCCAATTTCGAGCGGAAAACACACCTCCCCTCCCCTACGATACACGAAAATACACACGTGACACACACACACAGCAATTTCAACTCTATTAAGTACAGTATAAATATCAGTGTTGATTGAGATGCATTAACGGTGAATAGTCACATAGGCGAATAAATCTTTAAAACAGTAGGATAACTAGGGAACTATAGATAGGTACATAGATAATTTTATTAGATGCTTATTTATCGAAGAACTGTGAGTATTAATTAATTTTTTTCCGTCATCTGTGCCTCCAGCATTAACTTACGCAGTTTCGTGTAGTAGGTACCTAATCCAGCTGCCATTAGTAGGTATGGGAAGATGTCAAGACATATACTAATGACTGGCGTTTACTATACAAATATTTTGACGATAGTTTTCATGCTCACGGTACAATCAATGAAATCTAGTTGTAAACTCAAACAGTGTGATGAAGCTGTAAATAATATTATATTTATTAAAAAAATCTTAGTAGGTATTAGTAGTAAAATTAAGGTATTAGTATTAGTAGTAAAATTAAGGCACTTAATGTGCGTTCTTTGCGTACCTACTCCAAAAACGACTTACGGTATTAACTAGAGTTATTACTTATATTTCGAAACAACATAACAAGTCATATTATTATAGCAACAGATACCGACTCAACGATCGGTATCTACTTTTTATACTACCTATATCGGTACAAAAATACCTAATCACAGAAACTCGCGGGCCCAGTAAATCTATAAAAGCCACAATTGAATCGGCATCTAAGTGAATAGTGGTCCGGGTTTATTTGCAATATGGGGACATTTGTTGCGGGTCCAACATGGCGCCGGCCGGACAGAGGGCCTTGTTTGGACAGCGTTCAACTCGTTACCGACAACGATCTAGAAGCACCTGGAATTGTTATTAAACTAAATTAATATGATTATTTTTTTTTAAAAGGAAAAGGTTTCTGAGTAAACTTTTTTTTTTTATATGTAGAGCGAGCAAACAGACAGACGGGCCACCTGATGGTAAGTGGTCACCGCCGCCTACTGACACGTGCAACACCAGAGGGGTCGCCAGTGCGTTGCCGGCTATGAAGGAGAGCTTTTTTATGCCCTTGAAGAACCCCATGTCATATCATATCTCCTGTGTAACTCACCGGCACCGTTCACCAGCCCTACCTACGTTTGCTGAACTTGACGAAACTTTGACTCACCAAACTGACTAAAGTTTTAGAAGTCTCCGATTACAGTAAGGCTGATTGGGGGCAGTGACCTTTAATGTCGATTTTATTATACGACGCTTGTACCTTTGTAAAGGGTTATTTGAAGTATGAGTATTCAAGGTGTGGGATAGCCTAATTAGTTTAACCCTTCTCGGGTCGGTTGGGGTTGAACTTCAACAACCCTTGACCTGTTAAGGGTAGTTCAACCTACCACCATAAACAAATGTGACGGTTTTGATGAAATATTATTATAAATATGGATTATACAACCAGTGATAAATATGGACTAAACATACAGTAAGAACGAATCCTTGATGTGGGATTGCTTTTGGTTGTAATAAGATGTAAACAATATAAAATATGCCATGGAATATGCAAGTATTTTATATTTTGGCCTTATCATGACATGAATGAGTGGCCTTGCTGTAATTACGTCAGAATTTTGTATATGCCAGGGGGATAACAAAACTGACGCCATCTCTTGGGTGTCGCGAAAGCTGTTAACAAATAATGATTGTTAGTTTCGTTGTTACAGTAAAACGGTTGTACCTAAATACAAACCCAATCTACAATGCCATCTGTTATCAAGTGAGAATTTATAAAAATAATATATAAGAATAAATTAAATATTTAATTATTTATTAAATCAACAATTTATAAGAGTAAATTAAATTTGTAAAATTAATGACTTGTACCTATAAGCTTGTAGTCAACAGGATTGATTTCTATTCAATTAATAAATGACATTCAGTAAACCATTTTTGATAATTATGATATTTCTAAACAGCCTTCGACGAGGTTCAACGACCGCTATTCGTCGATACCTCTTAATTCAAATTATCAACACTAACGTTATCTATTACACAAAGAAATCCTAACAGAACTTCACTCGTTAAACACCCTACAAGTATGACGTCATTATAAAGATAAGCACTCATTCAAACGCCAACAAGCAGGCTCTCAAGATCTCTGTCTCTGCACTAAATGCCTCTTGTGCCAAATGACAGAGTTCTTTGTAGGCGAAGAGCCTTAGGGCGGAGTAGACTTACGACTTTATTTAAAGCTGATGCAGCGTAGTGCGGGGTGCGTCGATATCACGAAAACTACTGAACCGATTTTGATGAAACTTTTACCATTCCCTAAGTTGAAAAAATGCGAACAAACAAAAAAAGAACAATCACTATTCACTACGCGAGGACAAACATATCTTAGACATAAATACATACATACAGATATACATACGCCTATGAAATTTCGTATAGGTACTTATTTGGAAGCCGTATTAGACCAACATGTGTAAATATTGTGCAATTTTTTGAATATTACATACATACGCGTCGAATTGATAACTCCTCCTTTTTAACCGACTTCAAAAAAGGAGGTTATTTGAAGTCGGTTAAAAAGCGCTCTTAACAGCCAACGTCCACAAATTCGTGTGCAACGCGCCTTATACTAGACTCTCTCATTCTTGACGATTACTAGGCTCTCGCATAATAGTTCATTACGTTGTACATTTCTTTGCTTCCTTTTAGTTCGCCGCTCCATAGAACTAGTTCTCGTTCGGTTCGTTAGTTCAGAAGTGTTCATTTTTTGAGTCATCAGACAGGCCCTTTAGAAATGCTTTGATATGCAGTGTCATAAAAAGTCAGTTCTTATTTTTAGAAATTTTATGAAACTTTTTTCACCCTCATAGCAACAACACGAGAAAGAAACAAAGAAGTTAAAAAATAGCAAAAATTTGAGACTTATTTTTTTACTTTTTGTGATTTTTTTTCTAATATAAAAAAAACTAGCACGGAGGGCTAAGACCTTGTTCTAATTAAGTAACATAAGCAACCAACCAATGAACCAACACGACAAAATTTAAACCACAGATTAAACACAGTATGAAGCTGCACTGTCGCACTGACATGCGACAAAATGTATCAAATTTATAGTAAAACTTTTGCGTGCGATATGACAATAAGAACACAGGATAATGTTAAATAGTCGAAGTCTAATATTGAAGATTTATTATATAGAATCTATCTGTACCTATCGGTTGAAATAACTGCTACCCTCGGCAACATACGAGTGGTATTCTTCTTCAGGTAAAAATGAATCATTCCATGGATCTATAGGCTTAGATAATCCTACAGGTTTTTTTTTATAAAGCAATGGATTTCCGAACCCCTGCACAAAATCCTTCTATGAAGCCTACCGTAAAAGCTATCACAAAGAATCATGCATTTTTTTCTTTTTTCCCAGCTATTCTTTGTTCCACATTGCCAGAAAAACTCTTGAAAGTGGCTTATGTTTTAAATCTTTTTTTTTATTTTAAAGTGTTCCTTTGAATAATACTGTGTTATTAACACCATTTAACACAGGCCAGGAGCATACTCCACCACGCTGCTCAACGCATATTGGTAGAGATAGACCCTCCGACAAGGTCCGTAGGGACGACAAGGTTTATCGCAATCTATAAAAAAGCAAGCACCTGTTGACCTTTATAAAGAACACCGTGTCATAGTCCTGCGAAATACATTGGCCAGAAGACTGAAAAGTTAATGTAAAAAAGGATTTTACAAGAAAAGATTTTTCAACATTTATATCTTTTCAGGGGATTTTTTGGGACATCGCCACATTTATTGCGTCCTGAAAAAGGCTTCTATGAATTCTCCGCCTATAAACCCACGTAAATGTTGAAACAAAAAAGTACATTTTACGCATGGAAAACCATGGCGCAAGTGCCGGTTCATGACACACTGTGCTATACGAGGATTTTATAAGGAAACAAGATTTTCCAACATTTTCCGCGTCCTGAGAGAAGCTTCTATGAATTCTCCGCCTGTTACCTCAAAATGGCAATGATTTGAGGTCGGTCCAGGTACAGAGCGTGGAGATAAAGTCGAAATTTATTCACTCGATAGCGGCCACAATTTTCAACCATTCAAAGTGGGACCTGGCACGTAATACCTTCGGTCCAAATCCCTCTGAAGTTTACACAAATAGGAATTCAATACTGGTTTCAGTAATATACGTTTCGTTTGTTAATTCTTTTTGTATAATTTAGCACAATGTAGAAGTTACACGTCTTATCTTTTTTAATTTTCATGCATAAAAATGTTTAAATGAACAAGCTGTTCCATTTTTATCTATTCTATCTTTTATCTATACATAAATATAATAATTTTTTGAGTCACTATGAATGCAGTTATGAATGAGTTTACGTAAATTTATACATACATACTTTTAGATTTTGTGTCGCGAGCATGAACATTATCATCAAAGTATTGGTATAGTTAACGTGTGTCAATAGTAAGGGAAAGAGATAGCATCTATATATCTTCCCATACTTACGTCACACGTTAACTTCGAATACTTTGACGATAGTTTTCATGCTCGGGGCATTGGTCAAAACCGTAACTCTTCTTTGTTTCGCCGTTATCGGGTAAAAACAACACAAGCGAAGTTAGCTCACCAAAGAAGAATGTTATATATAAATCTGCCGAAAACATTAAGATCTTTGCTTGAAAAACGTAATTTTTCAAAAAAATACTTTACTAAACCCTGGCCCAAGGTGACGCAGGTCCACACCTGCGCTAAGCAATTCAATTTGCAATAAATTTTTTCAGGTACCAAGCTTAATTCTGCTTTAAGGAAAGGCCACTAAAAAGATTTCTTTTTCTTCTTATTGATGGCTCTGGCAAGGGATTTCCGCCTTCTTAATAGTATAATTTTAACAACCATCTTTTTTTATTGAAATACCTGATTATACGAGTTACAAATACAAAAACATATTATTAGAACAACAAATACCTATTGTAACCTAGTTTACTTAATGTTCAAGATGAATACATCGGGTCATTAACGGGTTACATATTATTATTATAACAATAATATTTCCTTAACCGTTACAGCAGCTAACAACTAATATTATAACCTAACAGCCGTACTCAGAGACATTCATTAACGTTAATGGTTCCTTAAGTAATTATAAATGACACTTATGGCAATAGGAATAAAGACGATTATATTGTTTGTTAATGAACATTAACGTTAAATGACGTCTCTGAGTGCGGCAGTAAGTTACTTAATGTTCAAAATTAACGCAGTGAGTCATTAATGGGTTACATATTATTATTATAACAATAAGTTTTCCTTAACCGTTACAGCAGCTTACATCTTATTTTGTAACCTAGGTAAAAGTAATATAACTAATGAAGTCCTTAATTAAAAATTAACCTAATTGGGAAGAAGGGAAGAGTTTCTTTGTGAGATAGCTGATATAAGGACGAATGAGTGTTGCTCGTTAGCCATTGTAGGAAGCCAGACGCGACTCAATTATAATGTGTATACAGCATAACTAAGCTGGTTTTACGTTGAATGTTTAATTTTAAGACTGAAAAACCCGTTTGTTCGGTGTAAGACAAAGTTAAATACAATAGTTTTTTGCGCGAATATGAGTTAATTTAAGATTTTAAATTTTTAAGATTTTATAGAGCATTTTTCATCAATCCATATTATTATTTAACTTTTTAAGTATGCAAATTTGTAAAATTGGAAAGAAATTAAAATTAAAGCTAGAAAAATTAATATTACGAAGATAGTGTTAAGTAATTTACGTATTTAATAATTTGGCTTTTTATATTTCTAATGCTTCTAATAATATATTTTTATCGTTTATAAATTCCATAACCGAAGAATGCGTTTTTTTGTTAAGTTCCTTTTTTCAGTTCAGTTCCAGTTCAGTCCTTAGCAAATTTTATCCAAATCTGTTCAGCCGTTTCTGAGCAATAAGTAACAAACATCCATCCACCCTCGCAACCTTTCGCACTTATAATAGTGTGTCTATAACCCATTAATGACCCACTACAGGGTCGGGTCTCCTCTCACAA